>VZTI01005707.1:1322124-1361082 GCA_013397865.1 Struthidea cinerea | reverse complement strand
TTTTAAAGTTAGCGAAGAAGGTGGAGAACCATTCTGAAAATATTGGCCAATGTGAGAAGCAGAGGAGTCGAGGAGAGCCAAGAGGCCAGACTTGAGAGCTCCAGTGATAATCTTCGGGGGACTTATCTGAACCAAGTGTCCCTCTGACAATCCTTTAATAAATTAAAAAAGAGATACAACCCATATTTATTTTGATAGTCTGATTCTCCTTCAGATCTTGACCAGACATTTATCTGATATGTGCCTGCAAATCAGCAAAAATACAATTAAAAAAGTAATAATTCTTTTAGGAAATAATAGAAAACCTTTTAGCTCAGTACTAAAGAAAACAAAAAGATTGATACAACATGGGTAGCTTCAACTTTCTTCAAGGCAATTTTGTACTGTCATTTAACATGTTATAAAATTCAGCAAAATGGCTAACTGGTACAAGAACTTACAAGAATTTTCTGTCAACAACCATGAAGAGAAAAAGCATTTAAAAACTTGATATACATTTTCAGATTTCACAGAATGGATTCTTTTAATCAAAATTAATATGGACATTAATGCCCTGTTTTTCCTCTTATATCACTTTTACAATGACATAATTAAGTTCAGTACACTGACATAATTAAGTTCAGTGATTTCTAATTTACAATATAGCATGTGAGAAGGATCAGATCCTGAGACTTTAATGTACCTAACATCACAATACAAATAATCAACCTCCACTGTGAATCAGAAACCTCTAAAATAGATAGAGAGCTTAGTACAGGAATATCATAATGTTGGGTGGGAGGGGTTAGTACTTTTGTTCTTTAAAAAAAACCCCAACCAAACAAAAAAAAGACCCAAATGGCAACAACAAAACCCAAACTTCTGCAATATTATACATATTTGTATTAAGCTTTCTGAATTACTTCTTGGTATGCCATTTTAATATCCTTCTCTCTTTGACAAGGTCAGGTCTGCTTTCTCTTTTAGGCAGCTCACAAGATTCAAGTTATAGCTAATTGGTTTGATTATTTGTTCTGTAACCTCTAATTCCCTATGACCTTTTCCAAGCCCATTTTCAATTTAATGAGCCAAACTAGTAAAGCTTGTACTGGACTTTTGATGAGACCTGTCAGAATGTCTTGACAAATTAAGTGTTCCGTGTACTAGGTTGCTTTCAGACCAAATGCAACTGCAGAGTTAATGTTGTTATTTTTCTTTTGAGGTATATAATTTGTCTGTACAGAATCATTGATTTTCACAGGAAAAAAACACAACCAAACAAAAAATATTTATTATTCTATACTATCCATACCCTAGGCTGGTCCCTAAAGATTAAATGTGTATATATATACATTTGTATGCATCCAACATTGTAACTTTAATCTTTTTCTTTTCCACTTCTCTATTTGATTAAGCTACACTGACTTATACAGGAAGTCCACCAGGGTGAATACTGTAGCTGGGATAGAAACATCCTTACAGAGTACAAATATTTCTAATTTTAAAAAAATGGATTAAGAAAACCCAAACTTTTCCCTTAAACTAAGCCATCATTATCGATCATGATCATAACAAAGAATTGTTAAAACAAGAGCGGTATGACTGTTTGGTGTTTTGATTTAGACTTTATTATTACAGTTATTATAAATGGCAAGACTTCCCTTTTTAGGAAAACAAAAAATAAAGCTCCCTTGCCACAGCCTGCCCCACTTTTGACAGTGGGATGCAGTGTTGACTTGTTTCAGGAAACCTGTTTTCTCTTTGGCTTTGAAAGATCTACATTTGTACCTGTTTTTATAAAATTGTCACTCTGAAGTAAAGCCCAAAAATTCCATTATCTAGAATAATGAAATGCAAAATGGTAGGAGAAAAAAAAAGGGAGTGAGAAAAGTGCTTCAAGTAGTGAGTTAACACCTTCTGGAAGGGATTGAGTACCTTACAATTTACTTTAGTTTATCTACACCATTCCTCCTAGCACTTGCTTTTCCTGTACCTCCGTACAAAGACTTCTCTGTCATCCTTTACAAACCACACGTGCTATCCAGCAAGTTCCTGAAGAGGCTTCTGAGGTTTTTTTTCAGAAATGGTTTTTGTTTTGTTTTTCATCTTTTTAAGACTGTTACTCTTAAATTAGATTTTCTATTATATTGAGCAGCTTCAACTTACAGTGAATAAAATTCAAAATAAAAACTGAAGCTTAGTGCCTTGGTGAGTATGAGTCAGACTTGTGTATGTAAAGTTAATCCTACACATTGATTTTAAAAATTAATTCTATTTCTTATATGAGATATTGAGGCTGTATTTAACCTGTTTTATAGTAGTCATGTATTGTGTGGGTCAATTTTTTTTTCTACATTAGAGCAATATTTTTTTTCATTCCAAGACCTGTTGCTGCACATTATTAAGCAAGATAAGGAGGTAGGTATAATTTATTTGAACTTTTTGTGGATATTTTTGCTAGTAATTCCATGGGAAAGTGATCTTGTAATTCAAAGGTACCATATATTTGCTACATTAAAAGTGAGATATTGCTCTGTTTGTTGCTGAGTTGTGTTTTTTCTCAAGATGGGACCACCGAATTTTCTTGGAGAAAATTCCAGTATTGCAGTGTTGGGTGGAGGGTGTAGCTAAGCACATCCCAGCTCCTGCTGGCCACGGGAAGCCCTAAAAATAGGGATTTTTCCTCTGCCTTCGGTCAAGTCCAGCCGAGATCCAGGGTGGGAAAAAACCCGGACTGGATTTTTTCTGAAATACGGAATGAGGGAAAACCCGGACTGGATTTTTTCCAAAGTACGGAATGGGGGAAAACCCGGACCGGATTTCTCCTGGAGTACGGAATGGGGGAAAACCCGGACTGGATNGGAAAACCCGGACTGGATTTCTCCTGGAGTACGGAATGGGGGAAAACCCGGACTGGATTTTTCTGAAATACGGAATGGCAGAAAACCCGGACTGGATTTCTCCTGGAGTATGGAATGGGGAAAACCCGGACTGGATTTCTCCTGGAGTACGGAATGGGGGAAAACACGGACTGGATTTCTCCTGGAGTACGGAATGGCGGAAAACCCGGACTGGATTTCTCCTGGAGTACGGAATGGGGGAAAACCCGGACTGGATTTTTTTCTGAAATATGGGATGGGGAAAAACCCGGACTGGATTTTTCATGGAGTACGGAATGGGGGGAAAACCCAGACTGGATTTTTCCTGGAATACGGAATGGGGGATTTTTTCAGAGCAGTTAAAGTAATAACTGGAATGAAAGGCAATTCAATAGCTAAGATTATAAAATAACAAAGGACAGCAAGGTAGAAAAACCTCCCAAATGCTGACCTCTGGCCCAATAAAAGGAAAGTGACAGAGATATCATTATCCTTACACAGAAAGACAAGATCATTCCTGAGAAAGCAGACGAGATGAAGATGAGAGTGTGCAAACTGGCAAGGATGAGCATTGTACAGAAATGCTAGTATTAAATTGCAGCTGTGACAAAAAACTTATTGTTTACGTTCATACTCTTTTGTATGTGAATTATTTATCAATGAATCCTGAAAATGGTGGGAGGATTACCATTTTTAGGTGTTTACAGAAAGATGCATGAAGGCAAAGGATACAAAACAAATCAGTGCAGTATTGTCAGTACACAACCCTATTCCCTGTACCATGCTGCCTTAGGGAAGGAAAAAAATTGAAGGGAATATGCACAACCAGCTCTTTTACTCTTTATGTTATTCAGTCAGCATTAGACAGAGGTAATAAAGTGACTATAAAATGTACTGAGGGTTCATCTGGCTCACTGGTGAGGCTGCAAGCACAGTGCTTTTACTCTGAAGAGGCTGAAAATATTTGAAATCAACAACTTGATCTACTGCGATTGTGACAGCAGGTCTGTATCTTTTTAGTGCAGCATGTCAAACTGAAGAAAATAGGGAAAGCAACATGGGACAAATGTTTTGACCTCACAGTACCGTGCTACAGTGATGAGATACTACAAGTGTTATCATTTTCCCTGTTAACGTTTGCCAGGAGCAATACCTTCTGCTGTGCTTGGGACTGGTCTCATTCACGTACGTGTTCTGCTGTACACTGGCACAGCAAGTTGTTAATATTAACTGTTTCTAAATATTCCCTCTATTCCATTCAGAAATATATAAATCACTTAATCAATATAAATAGCTTTCTTTTCAGGTCAGATAAAGGATATGTAAACTTAAAGATTTTTTTTTAATAGTCAAAAATTATTTTGAAAAGATATTGAGTATAATAATTGCCAAGGGAAAAAAAAGTCCAGTGCATTGTTCTCATATGAAAATCTCAACAGAGTTTCCTTTAACAAAATTCAAAACATAGTCATCTGATAGTGCATATCTTCAAAGATCAGATAGAGTTTCATATATTTTTTTAAGAGGTTCTTCTTGTTCTTGTATTGATAGCAATTGTACAGGCCTGCTGTACAGTGAAATACAAAGTTAGTTAAATAGTGTATTTGAGCAATACAGAGGTTTCTTCCACTCCCAGACCTTCATCCCTAAGCTGGTCTGTTTTATTTCTATTCTTCAAGAAAAGAGGAAGCAAAATCCTACATAGAGGTCATAAAATAGTTTGACTTGGAAGAGACCTGTGCAACCTTAAACACCCTGCAATGAGCAGGGATATCTTTGACCAGATCAGGTTTCTCAGAGCACCATCCAACCTGACTCTGAATGTTTCCAGGGATGCAGCATGCGCCACTTCCCTGGGCAACCTGTTCCAGTGTTTCAGTACCCTCCTCACTAGTAATTTCTTTTATATATCTCGTCTAAATCGACCTATCATTTATCTATCATTTCTGTCTATAATCTACCTATCATTTCTCAACCGTTATCTATATTCAGCACAATTTTCAGTTTAACAAATCAAATAAACAAGAAAGAAATAATTCAATATTCAATAATGCATTAGTTAAATCCAGGGGGTATGTGACTACAGGCTCCTTCAGGCTCTTGCAGTGAAAATATTCTGAACAGAATTAAAAATCATTTTTCAGTTCATATTGTAATGCTTTTCTTAATTTCTAGGCATATCAATAGAGTTAACAATAGGAAAAGGGATTTTACAAATCTCAATATGTGTCTAAAAGAATTTTACCTAGGATTAATATACAAAGATATTATACTATGCATAATAGTAATTATTAACTGTGAGTACACACAGATAAAAAATAACAGTAAGCCATTCTAAATACTTGTATGTTTGTATGGCAGAAGAGTTTTAGTGTTACAATTGTACCATTGCATAAAGAATCTGGGGAAAAAAAAGGTATTTTAGGAATTTGGGGGCAGAATCGTGGTTTTGTTGTACTTCCTGCTTAAATATGTTATTTTCAAAACGCTTCTTATATCAGATGTTATTCTATTATGTAGCGAGAGCACCACAAATAATGTGCTAAGTTCAGAAACCCGAATCTGTTAATGGGAGAAGTGTGTGCGATATTTACATCTCTTTTGGAGAATGATATTGAAAGAGCAGCATTCACAGAAGAGCAGGACTGCTGAATATTAATAAAAATATGGTGCTCAGTTTTCTAGATACATATAGGGAGGTGGTTCTACTGCTAATTTCAGTGTGAAATAATTTGTTAATCATAAGCACATAGCCAAACAACAACTACTACCAAAGGAGTCTGCAAGTGCAGGAATTTGTTTTCAGTTTCAGGGCTTTTTTCTGCCTAAATTAATCATGAGAACACCCAATACATTATTCGTTGTTTTCTAGCATTAAAGCTGTCATAGTTTGTCACAGATCAGAAAACACTCCAATGTACCTTAGTCACATGTCATCAATAGCATCCAATTTCAAAAGCCCACAAAATGAAAATTCTTCACCCATATCATTAAGTGTTCTCTGTGGAAGTACTACAGGAAGTTCTTCCTTTGGGAATGCAGACTTAAAGGCCAGTGCTAGCAGAATCTTTCTCAAATAAGAATCAGAGAATTAGATCTTGTATTTGGAACTAATAATTGAACCTCTTCCAGTACAGAACTTTATCCCACTGTCTTACAGTGAAACAATGCATTGTCATAATTTTGTTAGCACAGTGATATTTATATGTCCTGATAGCGTGAAATACAATTTTTCTTTCTCAAGAAGAGAGAGCTATTTTTGCTATTTACCATGGGTTTAAGTTGACATATTTTATTTACATCTTGTTTCTCCCCATCTGAGGTTTCATACTGATGGTCCTTTGAGGAAGTTAAGTGCCCCAAAGCACTACCTCTTTCAGTGTTTTGTTGAATTTGAATTAAGTTTCCCTGTAGTAAGTTGCAAAATTGTTCAAAATTGACTCTAGGCATCCTAAGAACCCTAAAGCTTCTAAGGGACTTGTTTAAAGCTAAAAACTGAATAGCTCCTGAAGGAAAACTACATGTCAGTTTTATATTATAATGTGTTATTGTGCTTTTTGTTCTAATTGGGTTTGAAGCCAAAATGCTGTTGTTTTGAAAATACTCCTGTTGTTATTATTATTGCCACATAGAAAACCAAACATGAAACAGCATAACAAAAAAAGCACCAGAACAATAACAATTCTGGCAATTTTTCCATTCCTTGTTCATTTTATTTAATTATACAGTTTTATGTCACATAGAAGTAAGAATTTTTAATATTTATGTTGAAGCACAATGACAGATTACTTTTTATACAAATGAAGTAAAATTAGTTTGAGTGTCTAAGAGGACAATATTTTATTTTTGAAATTTTACCTTAGCCGCAAGAATTAGATAAGGAATATGAAAAAGTAACTAATATCTGCCAATAAGGGATATGTGATTATCAGTAAATTTGTACTACTACTTTGCACTTCAGCAATACTAAAATACTCTTATTTAATACTAACAGTGAAAACATCCAAATATGAGATGCCTAAATGCACTGTTTCTTTAATCATAAATTGATAACCTGGGTTCTCAAGATGGTCCAACCTTCTAAACTAGGAGAACTAGTGAGGCATCCGGACTGCATGTACACCTGTAAACAAAATGGAATGAGGAGCTTCAGTTGAACACTCCTTACCTTCTACAAAGGAAGTCCTCCTACTGAGAGATGTTTCACACAGATCCAGTTCCTTCACTCAGATGTTATCTGAAATTTGGGTATCCTCAACAAGTCTGAGAAGGTTCCAGCACTGGCATAGTGAGACTATGCTGTGCTTCATTACTTTGAGATACAGCATAACACTCAGACCTTAAATACACAAACAAGCAGAAAATCACTCAAAATTCCAGTGTAGTAACTATTCAGATTCTTGAAACAAAAATTTAAATTGTAGTTTACCAAACAGATTAAAATTCTGTTCTTTCAATGTCTACATGCTTCTGTGCTACAGGAAACAGATGGCCTTTGACATCAACCAACCTTTGGAAAGAAAAAGGAAGGGAGTTCAAACACAAGCCGTCAATGCATGTTTCAGGTTGCCTATTTACTCATAAATCCTTCACAAGTTCATATCTCAACCCAGTCTACACAGGAGGAATTCCTACCCTAAATTCACTTGCATTTTAATTCTCAGTAAGAAAATAACAGAAAAACGTCAAGTACCATTTTGTAATGTACTTGAACAGTATAGAAAAAAGCGGTATTAGAGGACAGCAATTTTAGTGCAGCCATCCATACCACTTAGTTCACAGTACAGTTAAAGAATCTATG
Source organism: Struthidea cinerea (assembly GCA_013397865.1). Lineage (NCBI taxonomy): Eukaryota > Metazoa > Chordata > Aves > Passeriformes > Corcoracidae > Struthidea > Struthidea cinerea. The sequence goes on along the minus strand of VZTI01005707.1, from coordinate 1,353,423 downwards.
GAAGACGTAATTGAAAACATTTGTAATCTAGGTTATACCTTACAGGAACACTTTTCAAAGCCTTGCATAGTGACTAGCATAGATCCTGAGGATGCTTATTCCATAAGCTACCAATATTTTCACCCAGTTAATATAGATTGGGATGCATTAATTTTCATTTTAACATCAGATGGATTTCATTAGGTACAGAAAAACTTTTAAACTCTCAGATTTGTTCATATTATGGTAACTATATATAGCAGTGGGCAGTCTATGATGTGAAGGTAGCAGTATAAAAGGTCGACAAGCAAGCCAAGATGCTTTATGTATTAATCGATTACCAGTGGGTCATAGAGTTAATTGATAATCACATCTGTTATCAACTAATAACCTACATTAGAAACAGAAGATGGGTTTCGATGCATTTAAATGAATACATATTCATAACAGAAACAGGGTTTAAAAAAATTGTATGTATATGAGATAAAAATACCTTTGTCTAATATGGCAACTTCAAAAAATGCTTGTTATTTCATTGAGTTACCACAAAACTTATCTTTCTTTTTCAATATAGATGTAGCTAGAATAAAGCATGATTTCTCAGGATGTTTCCTTCAATTAAAGTACGAAAGAACTTTTCTCATTTAGAAGCTGAGCACAATAGGCAGAAGGAAGTTTACATGCTTGCAATTTCAGGCAAGGTTCAAGACATTGTTCCTCAGCATGACTCATAACCAGGAATTCATAGCTGATTCCCGTTAGGTTGCACATCTGACTCATGTCCTCTCACAAGGTATGGTGCAGAAGATATTCCAAAAGTTGTAAGACAATAATTCTCAAATATACCAAGGAGACTTATAAAACTGAGCTATTTCAGTCTCCTGGAAATGACTAATGAGAACTGTTTCAGCCATTATTTGCAAATATTTATTCTCCCAGGCACAAGGCCATAATTACCAAGGTTTTAACAATGCAAATACTGGGCAGGTACGCTTCCCAAACATTTTGGGCCTATTAATATTATGTTGCATAAAGAACAGACAAGCTACTACTGCTATCTCTATGTATATATAGGCATTTAACATATTTAAAATAACTGAAAGATCACTTTGAATTTCTAAGAAGGACCAAACTACTTTTTTTCTCCGCTTTTTTCATTTGTTTTTCTTTCCTTTGTTTTTAAATTCTTCGTTAGCACAGACACAAAACTCATTCTAGAAAGCAGAATAGAAGCCAAACTCATGCATTAAGGGGTTGAGAGAGGTCTCCCATTACCAACTGCCTGTGAATTCTTCTGACATATGAGACAGAGAGCTCCATAGACATGTCTCATTTCCATCTCCTGAAGACTACATCTACCAATTCTTCTCATGCTTTCTTTCCTCTGTGTGTATGTGCCCTTGTCCAGGACAGGTTTTTCTGGCATTTCAGTCAAATCCATGTTTGGGGACCCCTTCTTTCCTTTTCCACATCTCATTCTTTGCTACTTGTATCAAGTAAGCAGTTAAATCAGGCTGCCTTGGTCTCACGGGCTACTTTTCAGATATGAAAACCATTTTCAATGGAACTCTAAAAGAAAAATGGGCTTGCAGTCCTACACAGCAATCAAGATTTCGCTGTGACATGTGCTATAAACCCCTGGAAGTGAAAAAGATACTCTGCCCTAAAGAGCATAGAGCCTCCTAGCACATATATGCAGCAAAGACGCCGGAAGGAAAAAAGTCTCCAGCAATACAAGAGGGAGAGTAGACTGAGGCAAGCTAAAGCCTTGGATGGGCGTTTTGTCCATGAAAAAAATCTGAATTAGACTTTCTAACCACACTTCACAGTCATCTTAAAAATCTGCCTTTCTCTTCCCTCCTATATCAATATTTGTTGGGACCTACTACAAGAAGCAGAACATGAAACAAAAAAAGCAATGATCACATGGATACAAACAGATCCACGTCTGTGTAAAAAACTGCAGAAATAGTCCCACTGCTTTTCATTTTGCTGTACTCAAAGTTTCTCTGGGAAACAGGACACTCATCCCTTTAACCCCATATTTAACTCTCCCCATGAACAGTCACTTCATAAGGAACGTTCAATTCTGTAAATTACAATCCAGCATCCTTTCTTTGATGTTAATGGCAGATTCACTTGATAAGGACTTGGAGAGTGTATCCCAGACTAAGTGAAAATATTTCTTCCACCACACAACAACAAACAGATGTTGAATACAATTAAACAAAACTGTCTTGTAGGAAATTTTGCCTACTTTCAACAAGATTATATAAGGCTGTCCTTTATTTTCATCACCAGAATATAATCTGAAAAAAGTTAATCTTTTTCTTATGAAATTTAACCTTTGGCTCCTAACAGACAATCATGCAACTTTAAATCAAGTCATACAAGAAAAGATAGTATTTATAGTAATATTTTAACTTTGCTTATGATGTGACCAATCATTTCAACTGTTAAGGAAGCTTCCCAGTATGACCATTCATGAGACTGTCACTGCTAGGACTAAAGCCCCTTTACAGCAGTGGCTTGACTCCCTACACACCCACAGTCAGACCAGGTTTCCCTTAGTTGGGCTCAGATGTTTCATTCCACAAAGCCATTTATTCATGGCACAGTAACACAGAAACAGCCTGAGCTGATGCCTCTGAGGACCCCAACAAAGGAACCCCTGAGCTTTCATCCGTCCCCTCATGCCTACCTGTGCACAAATCTCACTGTTCCTCCCGAGTCTTTGGCTCCTGCTGTCTCTCCCAGTGTCTGTTCACTTGCCCAGTGACCCTGGTCTTCATGCCCTTTGTGATCCCAAGGGTTGTCCGTTCACGGCCTCGTGTCTGTCTGGGCTCCCACCCAGAGCTCAATCTGCACCTTGAACTGCAGCTTGCAAATCAAGCTATCTACACCAGACGTGTTCTTCAACACTAACCATAATTTGCAAACAGAATTTCTTTTCAAAAGATCCCCTAGAGAAATTGCTTTTCCTGATCAGAGGACAATTTTTATCATCTCACCTTGCATTCAGATAAATAGGCATCTGGGCCGCAAAGTTCTTTGTGCTTTGTCGTAGTTTGTATTCAGAGGTCGAACCAATTGATTAAAATGGCAACTAGCAGGTCCATATAATGTGGTTACAGGGTGGCCCAATGGTCTCCATGTGCACCTCATTAGATCTAATTACATTGAAGTGAACTGTAATTCACTGTTAATCTAAAACAGCCGAGAGGATGGAGTTCTTCACACAAAGTGCAGTCAGGTAGGTAATTTCAAGTATGCTTTGTGTCCCTGCAAATTATGGCAGAGTTAAGAGAAAGCTTGCATATTACTGACAAAATGAAAAGGCCAGTAATTGGTAGATCAGGCTGGAGAGAAAAAGTCTTAATACCTATGCACAATGCAATTTTTGCTGGCAAAAATGTCAGGGATATGCATACATTAGATGTCCATAGTTTTGCTAGAATACTATTCAAATAGTTTCTTGTTTGTTCAAGGTCTCATCCCACTCCCCATTCTGCATACCTCTGAAAAAAACCAAATATTTCTGCATAGAGAATATTCAGGAATAGAGTGAGTTTCTGCTTAAAACTCCCCTGTGTGCTGTATGATGTCAACTTTATTGCCAGCTATTTGCGAAGCCTTATGTTCCTGAAGATAGTTTTGTCTAGATTATGAGAAGCAAAACAAAACCAAAACAAATGAACAAATCAAACAAGCAAGCAAAACAAATTGGAAGAGGAGTATAGGCCTTTCAAGGCTAAATCCAAAATCTAGCCTTTGGGCAGCATAGATGTTTACTTCAGCTAACATCTGAATAGTGTTACAGGTTTCAGATTAGGCCTCTCATAACTTAAGTTCTTCCTGTTTCTGACCTTTTAAGTCTTACTTTGCATGTCCAACACAAGCAGAACAATTTTAAAAGATAATGAAAAAAAATCAAATGCCATGACAAAAGCCAATTTTATGTAAGACTTATAAACTTAACCACGTAGAAGTTTTAGTCAGTCTAGTTGAATATTCATAACTCAGTTCCTAACTGTACTACTCATTAAAACAGCATTTAATTTGACCACATTGTGAGGTGTCAAATCACAGTGTGGGACTATGCTGTGCTGGGTAGCATGAGGACAAAAACAAGTCACTTCCCAGGGACTGCAAAACAAATGGGACAGACCAGTGGGATGTAAGGAGAGACAGGTGCACAAGGAAACCAGGACAGTACGAAATGCAGCATCCACAGAACATCCACAGCCTGACATTTCTTCTCATCTCTTTCACAGACATTATAACAAGGGAGAGTTTTAAGGACTTGAATCTAATCAGGTCACCTTTTAAACATTTATGGCAACTTTCAAGTACAGGGTCAACATAGAAGAAAGCAAAAAATGTGCTTGTTTGAAAATCTAACAAGTGGGCAATGAAGGTATAATGGAAGGCAGAAGCTGACAATTCAGCAGAAGGGGAGGACAAACTATACTGCATTCTTATATGATACAATAGAGAGAGAGGCTTTGTTGCAGCATTCACTTGGACGTGATGAACTTGTCAAGGCCAGAAAAAAACTCTATTATGACAACTGAGACATAAGATCTTAGGAACACGAACAAGAGTTTTAAATGTTTCCCTATCAATCCAAACAATCATCTGAGAGATGTTACTCAAAAAGAATTCCAAGAGTAAGATGAAACTTAGATAGGAAGAGATCTGATGTTATTATGATGAAACTGGGCCTCCATGAGAGGCAAAGTAGAAGAAAATAAAAGCTAAGCAGGGAAGGCCTCAGGCAGGGGAAACAACTCTAATAAATAGTTCTGGTTTAGTCATGTACAGCTGGATCAGCCAATTCCATTAATTTAGAGGTAATGCTAATCAGAAACAAAGATTATATTATGAAAAAATAGAAAATAGTCTAGAGGTGACACCTTTGTTTAAATCCCTAGCACAGCAGTTCAGAGATGGTAGCTGAAACAGAATTTGTACACAAGGTTATTGTGCTTTTTCATTTAATAATTTAAAAATACATATTATAAGAGATGGTCTGCACACTTATGCTAAAGCAGAAGGTGATTACATTTCCCAGCTTTCCCATTGCTTGGAAGTTTTTCTAAAATCAAGGGAGAAAAAGATGATGTATGAAAAACATGTCCGTGAGCCAGCAACTACACATGTTAATCACTACAATATGGTGTAAAAATAGAAGCTGTCAAAGACAATATGCAACATTGATACATTTACTTGACAGACAGGTAGATAATTAAGTTTATAAGAACTGCTCACTCTCAAGCCATGGGAAAATATTTCAATTTACTATATGCCAAAAAATATTTTTTTGTTTTACTTAATTGTTTATGATGAAGGGATTTATTTACAACTATTGGTAAAATCTTCTTCATCCCTTGTGGTGGGATATTTCTTGAGAGAAATTAAGTAAAGTTCTGCATGAAGCTTCGCAGATTAGCAAATCAGTAATAAAAGCACCTGACTATAAATTTCTCAGTTTCATTCAGTTTTAAAACTCTAAAAATGAGAGTGAAATCCCATACTTCATTTGATCCAGGATGCAACCCCCATCTGTGTTTCTTTCTTAGTGCAACGTGTCACAAAATGTCTGAAAGGTTTTCTCACTGCTTTTGATCACAGCCAACCTAACATTGTCACCTGATTTCTGAGGAGGTCGCTTGGACTGGAGAGAATCTGTGATGATCCCTAAAGAGAATAAGAGGTAAATAGAAATAATTTCACTAATAGTGGAAGGAAAAAATATCAGGGTTGCCAAAGCAATAACCACAATTGTCTGATGGAGGAAGGAGATGCCTCCCTGCAGCCCTCCTCAAGTGCTTTGATCCACTGTGCTACAACTGATCATCTTCACTAGTCTTTCACATAAGAGGAGGATCTTTTATCTCCTCACTTTATGTTTATGAGAGGAAAAAACATCCATATAAACTGAAGCGAGAATTCACCCTGAAGAGTGTCAGTTGCTAATGCTGGGAAGTTTAAGTGGTTAGCATTACTTTCTGAACCTACTGCTTCTTTCATTCTAATTAAAATGAGTGTGAATTGCATTATTTCAGGAACAACAGAGGGAAGAAATTTGATATACCACTCTTGCTGCATCGTACTGTAACTTCTTTATAATTTTCACTGTTCTGATCTTTTAGGCATGGTGCTTTAATCGCTAAATGTCCCTGAAGACATTAGGTTGCAAAGTAGCTAAATACATAGTTACCCAGGTAGTCCTCACCAAGGATGTGCCTGGCCTTAAGTGTTCTGATTACAACATCTAAGTCATCATTTTGTTCCTTTGTTACTGATAAGCAAATTACCAACACACAGTAAGAATGCTTCATTAATAACTCTAATTACATATAATCACAGGATCATATAATGAACATATGATTATGTTCATATAGGATTAGCTGCTTGAGTCAATGTAGAACATTAAAGTGCTAAAACAGAGCGTACAAAATTAATATTTTAACTCATTGGACTCATGGACTCTGGGAGAATCACAACTTGCACAAACTGTGTTGGTAGTTGAGTCGTACATGGCAGTGAATAAAACCTCTCTTGCTTCCTATTCCATTTAAGATATTCAAAAATTTTAACTCACATCACATTACTGTCCCAGACTTTTTTAAGGCTCTTTTTTGACCCCCTTTGAAGGCTGTCCCACCTATTCTTTAGAATCCTTATTTCTTCACTAGCATCTCTAATACTTTATTTTTGCTTTGAAGGCTTGATTTAAAGCAAGGAAAATCTATTAATTGGTTTGGCTAGTGAAGTTTTGATTATCCCTACAAGTTTACACACATCCTATAGTTGAGTCCTGCACTCATATGTGCAGAAGAGCAGTACAACATATAACCAACACCTATATGTAACAAAGATATGCAGAATGCCTATATATTAGTAGAAAATACCACAGTGTTCCAAATAAAAATAAATGCATGATCAGTTTGTGATTTACTTGCAAGAGCCTGCTTTTTATAGTCCAAGGTAAATTCATAAATTCCTTGCTCTTTCTGGGACAACTTTCAATTTAATATCTTTTATTTCTTTTTTTTTTCCTTAATATTAAAGAAAAATTACCCTGAAAAGTCACTTGATTGATTGTAATGGCCAGCTGTTACAATCTCAATGGAAGTATAAGAACTGCTGCCTAAGGTGCACTGAAGAGTGCCAAACCTCATAGCAACTCAGCTCATCCTGAAAAGCACCAGTCTGGAGTGAAAACTGCAATTTAAAATTCTCCCAGAGAACCATTATTTGCAAACCATTGACACAAACAGCTCCAGTCTCCCCGTCAGTGTATACCTGGGGAGCTCTTCATCCACAGAGCATTCCATGCTCTGTAACTTTACATACTAGAAGTCCTTATGAAATTTTGGCTAAAGAGATGTTCTCACAAATGTAAAATGTTTTTTTCTTACCATCCCAAAAGATCATCAATATACTAAAATGTATAGTCAGTTCATTTTGATTTAGGATATTTTCAGTATAGAAAACAAGCCGGCTACCCAATAAATGTAAGAAAAAATAGAATATCCATGACAATCTCCCAAAGTTTCTAGGTAGCTTTAAAGAACAGCATAATATATTCATAAATGACTGGAATTAAGGGGGACAAATGAATCTATAATTTTGAATCCCTGGAAACTTTATCCCTAAGAATTTTTTATCCCTTAAGGATATTACTGTACAATGGAACATGCTGCACAATTTTCCTTCTTTTATACTCACCTTCTATAGAACTTAAAAAACACAAGTTATTAAAGACAAATTGAATCTAATCTGATTAATTGACAGAAATTAACATTAAACATGAGTAGCTGATGCTTCTATCAGCAATGATTCTAGTTAATATTTGGAATACTGCATTTTCTTGCTTTTTTTACCCATTTTTAAATTAAATCTGTGTCTGCCTCTCTAGATTATTTACAAATAAAACAAATGATCGAAGTTATTGATATATCCTTGATTTAAAATTACAGAAAGACTCAGAATGGAGAAGTTGAAGATGTTTGATATTTTGCTGTCTAAAATGACATTCTTCACAGTTCCACTCAGAGAAATTTATATTTTAATATCTATCCTAAGCATCCTCAATGATACATCAATTACATCATCAGATAAGTTTTCTGCTCTTTTCTGCTTTATTTTTGAAAAGTTTTGTTTCCCAAAAAGAGCATTTCAGTTTTTATTTTTAACCTAATTTTTCTTTTCAAAATTGAGAAAGCACCTGAATGGCAAAACACACTACTTTTGCTCAGATTCTCCTACATTAGAAATTCAATATGGTCTTTTTTAATGTACCCCAAAGTTCAGCTCAGTTCTGTAAACAGACCAGGCAATACTCACACCATATGGTCTGAAGATTTTGCATGTTACTAAATACAGGTTAGAGAACTCAGCCATCCTTTCTAATGTTCTAGTATTAATGTATTTACAAGTTTTTCCTTATACTTATAGAAAACTCTTTTTTTTGTCTTATTAGTCACGCTTTATCTTCTGATTTCTTTCTAATAGTAGAAACTCTGGAGAAATGGGAACATAATATCATAGTCACTGACACTCCAATCCCTGCTCTTTCTAAAGAGAAATTAGCTCTTTTTCTCTACAGTTAGAAAGTTTTCATGTCAGCAGCCAAGTTCCAAGCAAATCTGAGAATGAGCAAGAAAGGTGGAAATAGACCAACCAGGATGGCAAATAACAAACAATAAGAGAGACATAAACTCACACAGAGCCACAGCACTGCAGCCAAATCCAACCAACCAGTGCCTATATGGTACTGCACACATGCTCTGTGGCAGTTGCAGCTGCAGCTGTAGCAAAATACCTACTAAAATCCAACTGTGAACAAGTATTAACAGGCTCATTGCATCAATCCCATGGCAAAAGTGACACTGAGACATGAAATTGTTGCTAATTATCCACCAGCCATTAATATATCTCCTCCTACTGAGTCCTATCTCCTAACATTCCATCTGTGATGCTTTTTTACCTTATTTCCAATTCAGCTACTGAAAATTTTATATATGATATATTTCTTTGTTGAAGCAAGATGCAACTCTGAGAAGGCTTCAGTCCACGGAACCATGTAACAGAATAGGAAGAATGTTCATTGGAGTCCTTAGCAAACACCTTCATCTAAAAACCATCAAAAGATTTCAGACGATAGTGTGAAGCTTTGCAGTTGTTTTTTCTTGTCTTTTTTTTTTTTTTTTTTTTTTTTTTTTTTTTTGTGTGTGTGACAGAATAAGAGGAATCTTGTAAAATCAGCAAAAAAAAAACTTTTACTGGGTGTCTTGGGGTGACTTTATAATGTGTATCCCCTATCACTACCCTATGCCCACCAATCTTTTCTGTGTCTTTAAACTGAGCCTGAGAAGATAAAGCCATTTTTTTGTACCATAGAAAGAAATAATTTCATACTATTATGTTTGATTTTTTTTCTTCTAATGATGCAGTAAAAATATTTATTTTTTAACACACAGACATGAAAAAAGGATTTTTTTGGTAATATATATAAAAGACAATATTAAAAATGGGTATGTTTATTGTAGCTTAAAGTCTTTGTTGCCACTTAACGGAACTTGCACAATATATTTAATATTTTTGCTGTGCTGGGAAAACAGAATAAATATTAAGCTTTTCCACCAATTAATTTGCTCAACAGTCAGCTTCTACTAAATGTGCTTTTGCACAGGCTAACAACACCATGGCTAATGAAATGGCACCCTTGGTAACCTGTACAGAGAAAATGTGTGAGTGATGATGTAAGTTTTCTCTGAGGTTTTTTTGGAGTGAAAGTTAAAAATATCTGTGATATCCCATCTCCAAGGTACGGAGGGACTATAAAGGTTTCTCATCTGGAAGGCCAAAATGGAGCTCAGGCCAAGTTAGTAACTAGCAGAGAGATTAAATCACTGTTCAGATGCAAATGAAAAGAACTTAATTTTGTTTTTCATATTTCCAAACATGCCACAGCTAAATGCCTGATACATGAAGAATAGTCTGAGTAGAAGACACATGTGGTCCTTTTATAAAGCTGACACATATCCCATGCAGGAACTTCTTACAAAAGTTTGCAGTACTATCATATAGTGTACTACAAATTGTACTGTCCATATTTATTTTATATGTGGTGTTTTATGTAACAGCTCAATTTAGCTTCTAGCAATGTTTTCCATGCCTCTAGATTCTGTTCAGGCCTTCTGTTTAAAACCATTGGCAGAGGTCATCTACCTTCCCTACCCTTCCTACTCATACTTCCCAAATCTCCTATAGTCAGTCACCACGTTTCATGGGCACCTCTCCTTTCTCCTTTCACCTCATCTTTCTTCTAATTTCTTAACACAACTCTTCCATCTCTCTAGTGTGTGTGTATATATATATATATATATATACACACACAAATACTTCAAAGGATTTTTCTTAAAGCATCTATAAGTTTGCCTTTTTAACATTAAAGATTTTGCACTGCCCTATTATCATATTTAGTATCACTGATCAATTTCCTTCATTTCCTCTTGAACTTGTATGTATTTTTTTTCTTGAGGTATGTATGTTTTTTTCCTACAAAGTTCTTTGCAAGAGGTTTGCAGAACACCCAGCCATGGCAATAATGCTCACAATGCACAAAAAGCAGACATTCAAAAGCATTTTTATATTTGGGACCATGCCTTGAAGGTATCAAGTTTGTCAGAAAAATACATTCCATTGACAAGAGCAATGATCAATCAATTCTAAACCAAGTAATTTTCCCAGCTGGAGAATGAGGGAGTCTGAATATTATTTACGTACAATATGCTAGATCTGGTATAAAAGATCAGCACTTACAAATATTACAAAAAATAGTGTATTGAACATTATCAGTAAGGCATCTAGATGGTATGATCATGACTTTTACAGAATTTTTGCGACTCTCCATCAGTAAGAAACCAACCCTCACAACCTGCAGGTAGGGAAAGTTCTATTTTACAGAAGCAAAAAAATATTATAGGCATCAAGAAAGCCTATGCTGGAGCCAACAAAAAAAAAACAGAATTCCTGAGTCCTTGTCTCTTGTCCAAATTACAAGACTGGTATGAATCATTCTTCTGTAGGGCTATCATCAGAGAAGCACTGAAGGCCAGAATCAAATAAACAGAAGTATAAATCTGAAATCAACATTACATTATACTGAAATGTTTGATATCTCTCCTGAGGTACATACATAAAAATCCAAAATCCAGGTTTTTAATGAAATTAAAAGCTAAATTTTACATTATACATTTTCTATATATTTCGATGAACTACTGAGCTGGTGTGTTCTACACCCAAGTATTCTAATTGGCATTCTTCCATTATGTTGTATAGTCTGTGCTTTGAGGAAAAAAAAAAAATAGAATATGAAAATTTGGACCGCTATTCAGAATGGAAGGACACTAAAAATTCTTCAGTCTTTTAAGTGAACCCCTTCACTAAAATTGACTTCACTCCACTTCATCTCCACTTTATCTCTCATTTCTGCACTACAAATACTTCTTTAGAGAAATGTTTTCATGTTTGGCCAAGAGAAGAAAATAAGACCAAATTTTTTCTATTTTGTCAAAGTCAGGAAGTCAATGCCACTGTTCAAACAACCTGGAAGAGAAGCACAAGAACTAATGAATGCACTTCAGAGTACATAGCTGCAGAGAGAATGTACAGACAAAGAGGGGTAATCACACTCTCTCATATAACTAAGTGCAGATTCCTTTCGAAAAAGTAATTATATATTTTTATATTAAGAGACACTCATGCTGTGACAACCTTCTGCTATTACTGATCATTGTTTTTACAGGGTGTGACAAAAAAGGAGGCAAAAATCAGACTTTTATGAAAGATTTTGTTAGAATCCTTCCTATTTGTTTATGGCACCCCTGCTACCTTCACATTTGATTATAAAAACATGCACATATAGAAACATGACAATTATTTCTTAGAGAATGAGGTAGCAAGTTTTTTGTAGCTTTGCACAATACCTATTCTATCTTATTAAAGGCATAATAGACTTTTATGAAACCTGAAAAGCAAGCAAATAAATGATGCATTGGGTGGCTAAGGGGTGAGATGAACCTCACTGCCTGTGTCTAAAGTGCGTCTACTCAATTCTGTGAGTCAGACGTCTGACTCAGTTCTGCTCAGCAGCTGCACAGTGAGCTCGGTGTGTAACAAGGCATCCTTGTGCCTTGTACACTTGCATTTCCTTTGGAAGGAAACTTGGGCTCACTGGTATGGACAAGCAGAGTGCCAGGACAGCATTGACTCCTCTAGAGCTCACCTGTTTCAAGATGTGGAAACAGTCAAAGAAATCATTCTATACTTATTTTAGCACAGCCAAATGGATTCTGTTCCTAAACACAAATGCTGTGCATAATGTATATTGCCACAGAATGATTACAATATCACAATCCTATTGAAATAGATTATCTCTAGTGGAAAAGCAATGAACTAAATTTAGCCTTTTAATACTGCGGTATACAAATCCTAACCAGGGAAAAATGACCTACTGAAAAGGTGGTTTTACAGGATGTGTTGTGCCCTCTGTAATTTTTTTAGGAACTTTTGAAATTAATTAAATTAATAATTACTTGTATCTAGTGCAATAATACACATACAACATATATGTGAAATAGGAATTTTTTATCCTGTAGTTTAGATGGTGACTAGTTATGCACAGATTCACTAAAAAAAACCCACTCCTTTCATAAGGTAGAACCTTATGTACAACCCACTGAAAAGAAGAAACTCTGCTGTACCCTAGACTTCATTCCCTGTCCTCCCAACTGCTTTATGTCCTTGGGAGTTGTTGGGGGTTTCTTTCTTGTTGTTTTTTTTTTTAATTATCAGAGACCAAATTTTTCAATTACATTCTCCAACTTTCTTCTTCCTGAGTACAAACATCATGTGCACACACAAACCTAAACCCAGAATGAAGCCTTTTCAAAAATTTGCCTTCTGGTGTGTAAACAGTTAGATACTGAAACTTCACTTTGTCTCTTAGTACAAGAAAACACTAAAGGGCATGACTTCAAACATTAAGAACTAGATATTCACCATTTTCTTTTCCTCAATAGTTCCAATTACCTCATTAATATTTTCTTTTCATGCTACAGAGAATATACTTTGGAACATCTGTTTGTTGCGCTGGGTATCACTGAATCACAATTGGCTACTAATAGCTGCAACAAAGAAAATTATGGGAAGATTGTTTCTAAAGCACAAATGTTTTGCAGTTGCTGTTTTCCAGCAGCGAATATGCTTTTGGAAAAGAGAAATAAACATTAAGAAGGGAAGCACTGTGGTCTCCCCGCTGTCAGTATCACATATTCCATGAATGGGAGCATCATTTTGCTACTGTGTAGCTAAACAACTGCTTAAGTGATCGATAAAGACCATTATCTTAAATCATAGCATGAATTCCCAATATCATACATAAAATCAATAAAACATACAAAGAAAAGGACTGAAATTTTCCACTAAAACATAGCCTGCTGCTTTGGAAAATAATATTTAGTAGGTTGGGGTTTTTTTGTTTTACTAATTATGAGCTCAGTGGCAGTTTATTCTGCAGTAAATCTGCTGGTGTGAGATTAAACCTGTTATTGAACAGAGTTTTGAATCTACTGCAAGGCACTCATCACTGCTGGAGAGTGAACATTGCTGTTATCTCATTTAAAAGTTGGCCAGCAAAGCAGCCCATTTGTTTAAAACGCAATTAAGCTGGTGTCTTGAAGAGAAATTAGCAAGGAGTACTTCATTCTGGAGGCATAAGAGGTCTGTCCATAGACACATTAATCCTGTGATTTGGGACATCGCTACAATTTGGGACTGTGCTCCAAAAGGATGTGCAGTACATACAAGCACAAAAAAGGAAAGGTGATCATTTAGATGGGTCAGCTTTTTTCACACGCTCCTAAGCTCTTCTTCACTAACTCATGCACCTTGCACGTGCTTGCTACATGGAAAAAAATATTATTTTCTATTGCTGCCAAATTGAAATTATTGAGCGTTTAGCAGTTCACAGATCACTAGATTAGGTTAAAGAGAAAGTTGAAGCCTATTCTTTAGAAACCTACAGTAGGATTATTTCAGTCATGGCAAATATCCCACTGTTACTTGATTTCTAAGATATTGATCTATATTGTATGTTAAAAACTAATTCATTATCTCAGGTAGCAAAAAAAGCTAGAAATAAAAAAATAAACTCAAAAAAGTTCTGTTTATCTGCTGCTCTTCAGAAAGCAAACTGGGGCATAAAGACTCAGTATACTCTTTTGAAATAAAAAATATTTTAGAAGTCTGCAAAGCAGAATGGTGAAGGACACATTCTTCTCTGGTATAACTTGACCAAAGTCAAATGTCAAGTTCAGTCTGTACAGAAGTCAACAGCGTTATAGCAAGGCAGCTTTTTTCCTACTGATCTGGGTAACATGAGAGGACAGCCCCCCTTTGAAGAACAAGAAAACAAAGGCAGGTGCATTTTCAAATGCTGCGCAGAAACATAGAAGTATCCACCTCTGGGTTCACACTACAGGGTCTGTCTCTACATACTTGGATGTTCCTGTGATTTTATAGGAAATATATCGTAAACTAGAAAAATGATGATGTATGAAAAATTTTTGGTGTCGTTTTTCTCACCTTGTCAATCATGGTAAAGCAAAAAGCATTTTTGGCCAGAATATCTTCAAAGGTACCCTAAGTTCTGTTCTCTGTTTTACTGGAAACGGCGCGGCCATTCCAAATCCAGGACTGTAGCATAAGACCAGTATTTTAATCACTCTGCTCTTCCCCAATTCGAACAGGGTTTGAAGAGAAGGGGTTCTGTATGCTGTGAGATTTATGTCAGCTCCTTATGACACTTGCATCCTCCTCAGACAAAAAAAGGAACTCCGCTGGTCAGGGTCTGCGTTTGGTTTTTGTTCTCTGCATTGCTCCATAGGCTTAAGGAGTGACAAGGACCTGAGTATGGCTGAATGTTTATTTTTATATTGCTTTGGTTTCACAGTCTCCCACAAAAACTTCATATAGTACTTTCAGTAAGGTAACAGCAGTGGGATGCTGCTAGCAGAATCCAGTTAACATCTGCTGCTACCGTGGATAGAAATTATTTTTTAAATTGACAGTTCAAAATAAACTCAGTGATCTATTACTAGTTTCTGATACCCCTCTGCGATCTGGCTTTGGGAAAAGTTGTTGAAGACACTGGATCAGCAGTTTTTTTGATCATTGCCATTCACTCCCTCATGGTCATAGAGCTTAAATATGAGCATAGCAACATCTGAAGCACAGCAGACCCTTATAACATGTGCAAACTATCCTGAGCAGTGCTTTTCAAGTGCTGATTGGCAAATACCCAACAGTAACAAAGCAGCAGTGTGCTACTGGGATTTAAGCAATCTTTCCACAAAATCAGATATGTGAAAGAAATGAATATCAAAACATAGACTTTAGCTGTCCCGTGATTTTGTCCTGCTGCTTCTGAACTCAATGAGACTGAGGAACAAGCCCTGAGAGAGAAGGAGCACCAACACACTTGGAAAGTACTCCGCTGTACTTCTACTTACTTCTGACCATCATTACAAACTAACACTGGACTGTAAGCTGCCTGAATTTTTAAAACTCCAGATTTTCTTGTACTTAGAAGAGCTCCTGTTGGGATACTTCAAAGATTTCAAACGGTATGAGAGATTGTGGAGAAGGCTATACCCTTTCTGTGCAGCCTGCATGGAAGCCACTCAGCACAAGGCAGATCTGTGGTTTTAAATACTAGATTTAAATTCTACTTACAAGCAAAAAATTAGTCTGTAGTGGCAGTGAGAAAAGATGTGGAATCAAAGCCTCGCCTCAGAAAACAACTGTTTTGTCTCTGCCAAGGGTACTTTCAGCCCCAGCTGCATTTAGTTCAAAGACAAAAGAGTCCACAGCTGGGGCTCAAATCGAAAATGATACTTTCAAATGACACAGGAGGCTTTAGGTCCCCAAGGTTTTTATTCATTTAAATGAATAAATAAATAATAACAAAACAGAAAAGAAAAAATATTTTAGTCTTTTTCTATCTACTTTTTCCTTGGGCATACTAATTCAGCTGGTCTGAAATAGCAAGCAAGTTTCAGCAGCTACTATACAGGCTGGAACCTTCATTAGTTAATCAGATCATTCCCATTTTTGTATTCCATAATACAATGCTTTTACTGATTTCTTTAACCTTTCATTTTGGACACAATTAATGTAATCACACTTCCAACAATTTGGAGATGATTTCTTGCTAGTAAACTGCTACATACAGTGATGTGCTTCCTATTTCTGGCTAGATTCTCAAACAGCCAACATAAATGGGAGTTTGAAGTTAATTTCTTTTTAATTATCTTTTCTTTCTTTCTAATTATCCTTTGATCACAGATAAGAGGAACAAATTACAAGAGTTTTTTCATTATCCTCAAAAGCTGATGATGTCTGCACGTCTAGTATAACATATTGGTAATGCTTATTGTTTCTGCAAGATGCCTTAACAACATTTTGAAAGGAAAGTATGTATGCTACACTAGTACAAGATAACTCTTAAAAAAGCACACAACTACCAAGATCATGAAGCAAACTATATCCATGAAATGACTGATTGATTTTTTGATTAGATACAAGTCCAAAAAAAAAATCTTCAGTCCTTGATGCCCCGTACAAACAAGCTTAATGTGAAAGACAAAGTTAAATATTCTAAAGTTGCTCTGGAGAAAGCAGAGACATTCTTATCTAAATCCCCTATCTCTAAGTTTATGACAGAGTAAGTCACCACCTCACCAGAATAGCACATTTCTACAGTATTTTTCTAGATTTCGTCCAGCCTCTCTAACATGCCGAGCAATTTGGCATCTACTTCTGCCTTCGGGAGACTATTTCACAATCTAATAGATCTCATTGTCAGGAAATTGTTCTGCACTGCCAAGTCGTTCCCAGGAGTGCCACTTTTATTTAAGGGAGGGGAACTTATTCTGGCAACGGTGTAGTCGCTCCTCCGATATTTTGAGTTAGTGGGTGCAAGTAGCCAAACACCATCTGGTACCCAGCTGGTACAGTATATTTAGAGGCACCTAAAATCTTTCCAACCCTTCCTGGCTCATCTTTGCTTTTGGAATCAGCTTCTTAATCATTTTTAATCATTGTATTGTTTTGCTATCTGGAAAATTCCTCTATATGTATACAATTATTGGAAGGAAGAATTTAATTATAGTTCAGAGACTATTATTATGAACAAAGCAGTGAGGCAGGTTTTTTTCTCTCCACTTCAGTTTAATTATCTTTAACAAGTTTTAATTGTGTATCTTTTTTCAGTTTACAGCATACAAAGTGTCTCATGAGATGAACAAATCTACGAAAGTGGGGCAAGGTTAGTGGCCACATTTGTACATAAACATGAGCAGCAGTAGATCTTTTATGATATTTGCAATAAAAACATGAAAAGGGGATTCTATATGGCAGCTTTAGCAGATAAATACTTTTAAGTATTCAGAAGGCATGTTTCAAAGACATGCTTTTGAACATGGCTCTACACAGTAAATTATTTTTGTTATAATTAGACTTAAGAAAAATGTAGACAAGTTAGAGTGATATCTTTTAAATGTGCAAGGTAGTTAATGTCTGCCCTATTATAGGTCCAAAGGCAGTCCTTCCCAGAGCACAGATCTTATTTAATATTTTTCTCAAGACTCACTACAGTGAAAAATGTATTTAGTCTGTGGCACACTCCTGCAACATAAAAAAATGACCTATTCTTCATGACCTGATTCCAAATCCCACGGAAGTCAATGGTACTGACATTAGACCCCAATACATAGCTAAATATTTCACAGTACCATAATAAAAATTGCAGTAGGAGACAGGCTAGAGCAGGGATCTGATGCAAATCTTTAGTAAACTCACTGGAGCGACATATCATGTGAAAGTAAACGAGTGCTCTGTGCATTTGCTATTTAAGTCACTGTGAGTTTTGCCTCAGAATTAGATAAAGGATGTGGGGCATCCTCAGCTGGCTTCAGCAACGCAGGCAGAAAGGTAAAATCTCTCATAAGAAAAATAATTTGTCTGTTTCAGAGAATACAGGAAAGCAAATACAATCTCCATCATCTTCAACATGCGAAATGAATGTGCAAAATTAAGATCAGTCACTACTGAGAAGAATTTCCCCATATGAAATCATCTAACATGACAAATGGAAGCACACAAGGAAAACAAGATCTCATCTTTTGCAGCACACACATCTTCACTGAAGAAAGTAAGTTCCAATGACTGGGAGCAAACAAACACAATTCTCCACAAAACTGTCCCTGTAAAGAACATTTAAAGCAAATATTTCCATCCCATCTGGCAAACTTGCACTCAATAAAAAAAGCCCAACTGATTAAAAGAGAAATAATAACTTTTTATCGCTTATCAACATTAAAATCTGAAGTCCTTTTTCTGCCCTAGCCAAGCAATAATCCTTAACATGCAAGCTTTTCCCTCTGGAAGAACTTCCAATGACCATATTTGTACCTGTATATTGTCTGCTATAATAGAAGAAATCTAAAGGATTTGATAGACTTGTTAGATGAAAACAATACTTCTGAGAGAGTTATGGGAATTATCTACTGATTGACCTTCAGATATTTCATCTACAGCAGAAGAGACTGATTCTAAATGACAGTACACATTGCCCTGGCTTTCTACAGCATCGGCTTTTCTAATGGCTGCTTCCTGACCCATTTCTTTTAAGAACAGAGACTACCTGAAGATTTATTCACTTTTTCCTCTCTGTTCATTTTGCAGCCTCAAATCTGTCACTTAATAGGAATGTTTACTGTGTCATTTACCATGGTCAAAAACAAAAGAAAAGGGAGGCCAACATTTGAAATAATATGCAGCCCTTCAATCCATAATGCTTTCTATTAAATGCTCCATAGCAAAGAAACTATTATTTGAAAGCAAGAATTTCTGATACATCAAACATTTCAACCATACCAAATGTCTCAGTCAGTCAATCAAATCAATCAATCTAATTAATAAATAAAATTCCTTGTGTCTGTCACAAAACTGACAGTAGAAAAGGAGTGGGAAAGAAAACAGCATTTGGGGACTGGATTTACATATTTCTAACTGATTTTTTCAGCTGGTACCAATAGTTTTGGTTTTGCAAGACTAAAGCCAAATATAATAATTAAAAATGCCTTGATGCTGTTTAGTAAGTTTCCACAGAATATAGGCCAAAACTGTTCTGACTGGGAGGAGAACATAGGACAATAAAACAAATTAACTCCTACAGAAATAAGTTGGGTATTAGTTGAGTCATCATAAAGATTATTTGTAGCAGAAAGGGTTGTTCTACAGAAAGAGACCATAATGAATATGATTCATCATTTAATGAATGTCTAATTCTTAGCCTTTAATACTCCATACCATCATCTACATACTAGACAGATGTTATTTATAATGCCAAGCAGGGAGACTGAATATCTGCTTACAGGAAAGCAGTTCATCAAGCCTTCAAAGAAGCAGTTAAGTGCCATAGCATCATAGCTGTCCTGCTTCTTCTTGAGAAACTATTTCTTTATGTTGAAATCGCTGACAATATTTAACTTATGGTTCCAGGTGACACTTTCTTAGGCACAGAAATTGAACTTTCTAATTGGTACTTACTTCAACTTTGGAAGTGTTTGAGAAGCTAATTCTGGAATTTCCTCTGCTATTTAGGCACTAAATATGCACATATTAAATATCTAATTTCACTGTCCAACAACTTCTTTTCAGTAATGAAGAAAGGGATATTACATTTATCTGTAGACCTCAGCACCATCAAAAATAAGGTCTGATTTAGTCAGCTATAAGCCATGTGGTTGAGCATTTCAGTTTCTTACTTTCAGAGCCCAGCAGGGAAACTACACATTTACATCACAAACTTTTTTCAAGTTTGGCTTATCTCTGTTTTTCTCCTTCATTGTCTGTGCATGAGATTTAGCATGAATAACAATAGAAGGATGTTAACTCGAGTTTCCATTTTGTCAGCATCATGGCAACAGTCACTTAAACCAGTAGAGTGGTCTGAGTCTGGAAATCAGCACCATCTGCATTGATCCACAGGAAAGATTGCATGCTCAGCTGGCTGGTGTTAACAGCTGAAGTCCACTTCCATGTGTGAATCTCATGAAATTCTAGTAGCATTGGTAATTTCATATTTGCAATTTATATTTCATATAGCAATTTACTCTGATATGAAACTTACACTTTTTCTAAAGATACTGTGTCTGAATTGTCTCTCTATAATGGCATTCCAGGCACAATCAGCAATCCATGCATAATGCTACTTTCTGAGCCTGACAGATAGACATTTTTTATGCTTGCTTAATCAGGAAGACCCATATATTCAATAAATATTCTGAAAAGAATGTTTTCCAAAGCAACCAACGCTACTTTGCTTTAATCTGAAACAGATCTATATTGAAAGACCTGCGTGAATGTAATGCGTGTGAAAACCAACAGCTTGCTTACTTACCAAATTCTCAAATATAAAACTCTTGGAATATACACACATGACAAAACAGTAATAGTCTTACACTTGTTTTCCTGCACAACATCTACTAATAGCAGTGTGTGTTAGACTCTAGTACAAACCAGATGCATAAACTTAATAAACTTAATGCACATCACCTGAAATTCTGTCTATACTTGAAAATTAGGAGCTACTCTGCTTTAGCAGTTTTTATTGATCCAGTAGATTCTGAGTCAGATGATGCGGAGAACTTTCCATTTACATTCACAATCCCTGGCCCAGAAAAATGGATTCAGGCTGTACTCATTTCATATTCAGCATCTAACTGATGAGTTTCTATTTGATCATTCTTTCACTCTAGCAAATAATTGTACAGACTGAGAATCCAGAAAATATCATAGACAACCTAGAAAGAGTGTTACAAACCCCACAAAGATATTGAAATAAGGTGACAGCAAATATGGAAAAGTGAGTATGATTCTTCTCAAGGAATTAAACCATTAACTCCAGATCATCAAGTGATGACTCAACTCACCATTTGCAGCAATAGATATGTGAGTGGTATGCAGATAGGTTGCAGCAAATTTCCTCTCACAAATATGGAAGAGGGAAGGGAACAAAAGAACAAAAGAAAAGAAGCAAAACAACCATGCTCTCCCTCCTTTGCTACTTTGAAACATAATGTTTCAAACAATTCCTGGGAGATCTAGAATAAAATCCCTTTCACACCACGCTTGAAGGAAGTACTTGAATTCAGGACTGCAGCTTCACAACGAGCTAAGCAGCTCAATACTAAGGACTTCCAGGTAAGTTGTTGCTAATAAAAGTCCTTGTCCAGCTGGGACAAAGCAGTGTCCTGGAGTCCTGCACGTCACTAATGAAGTGCCTATAGCTTGCAAAGGATACAGGAGAGAAAGGAAGACAGAAAGCCAATCCTCTTGGAATTTTGTGTTCTACAAGCTTTAAATTAATCAAGCCCAGAGGCAGAACAAGCAAAGGAATGCATCCTCTCTCAGCAACACCCGGGAGCAAGGGAAAAGCCAGCTGGCACCCTCAGGACACAGGGAGTTACGGCCACCAGCAGAAACAAGCACAATATTTAGCTGCAGCTTTAGGCTGGAAGTGGCAATGACACAACCAATTTAAGCAAAACTGAGATGTGTGAGTATTTTTGAATTTAAGCCCTAAAAATAGAGTAGTAATATTCTTTTTCATGAAGTGGGGTTTTGTTGTGTGTATTGGGTATCTGTGTCCAGGTGTGCACAGCCCGGCTCGGGAGCGCAGCGAGGAGAGGCCGGTCCCACAACGCAGCCGGAGTGCACAGGGCTGGGGCAGCACCTCCAGGGAAATGCGTTTGAGAAAGGGCAAAACACTGCACAGAGAGCGAGGGATGAAGTGTGACAAAGCCCTGCGAGCTTCCAG
This sequence comes from Struthidea cinerea, assembly GCA_013397865.1. Classification (NCBI taxonomy): domain Eukaryota; kingdom Metazoa; phylum Chordata; class Aves; order Passeriformes; family Corcoracidae; genus Struthidea; species Struthidea cinerea. The sequence goes on along the minus strand of VZTI01005707.1, from coordinate 1,331,483 downwards.
AGAGGACGGGGAGGGATGGAGCCCCAGGCAGTCAAGCATGGAGTACCCTGCAGCTCATGAAGGCCACACGGTGGAGCAGGTTTTCTTCTGCAGCCTTGGTCACACCAGCATGATCCATGAGCTTTTCCAACTTATTTTGTCTCCATGCTGTTGAGGAGAGAGAGTGGCTGGCTGGGTGTCTTGCAGCCAACCAAGATCAACCCACCACAGTTTGTAAGAAAGATCTGATTTTTGCTGCACTTCATGGTATTACCTGCACTGGTTATGACTCTAATACTTTTTATAGTGATATAATCATATAAAAGTGAAAATTCTGACTGCTGGTGGTGTTTTGCATCTCTATATCCAGACTACAACGTTTAATTTTACTTTTTCAAACTATCACACATCTCTATATGTATTTTTGTCATATTTATAAGATTACTTTTATAGCAGTCTTTAATGATACTGGCAAGTCTCTATCTCAAAGGCAGATTGCAGTCCTTTATTTTTCTTTTTTTTTTTTTTTTAATACAAAGCTTAATTAAAATGGCAGTATTCCAAGGGCTTCTCTACCAGGAAAAGAAAATTACATCTGTACAGGATAAAGATATTGGGGTTGGGACTCTTGATATGTTTTCTTTTTTTTTTTTTCCTAGATATGTAAAGAAAATATTCTGTTGTATTTGCCCAACCTAGAGTTCTTGGGTTTCAATTCTAGAGTCTCTGTCCCTCACAAGAGGCCTGAGATTACTTTTGTTAAGAGTGAATCTTGCCTTCAAGAGAACATGAGAAGACAATTTTCCACAAAGCAGTGATGGCATTTAGCATGAAGGCACACTCAGAAGATAAAAAACAGAAACATTCATATTTAAGCTAATTCAGCTTTCTTCTCAGGGAATTTTTAAAGGATTGTGAATAATACAGAAGAGAAAAAGAAAACTATTTTCATGCTTTATCGTGTAGTTGACTGACAAATATTTCACATTTCAGAGTTTACCTCTGATTCAAAAGCATTAAGGGTGGGAAAAGGCTGTTGCAGGTTCAAGCAAACATGATTGTTTCATGAAATCTTTGAGTTCCCTCAGACAGTCCATGCACTGTTTATCTCAATTCTCTGCTTTTATACTCCTGTACTTTTGTATAGTGTCTGTACTTTAGGATCTCACATAGATTTATTCAATTGTACATCAAAAAAAAAATTAATATTTTTTGGTAGAAAAATGAGAATAAAGAGTTACTGGGGGAAAGTTCCTAGTTGGCAATACCTCATTCTAAGAGCTTTTACTCGAAAGGCAGGATCAGAGCTTGTTCCTCTCCAGGTTACAGCTTTCATCTGTCCCCAAGCACAAAATTAACAGTTAGAAAAACTTGAGAATGGTACTCAAGACAGTGCTGGGAAAGGAGCCTTTCTACACTGCATGCACTGGTGCCCTGAGCTAGGTAAATGCCAAGCTGACATGCAACTAATGTCCATTTATTTAGCATAGCTATAGTTCTTTTCTTTTGGGTGATGTATCCCATCTGGAAGCTGTCCCATAAGAATGAGAAATCTTGTAATTCATTCTTTCAATTGTTGAAAGCTGAGCTAATAATCTTAATATAGCAATATACTCAAATATCTTTACCTGATACTTAAAGTTACCTGATGGCTTTGAAAGCCTATTTTAATTAAGAAGCAGCTGATGCTTTGAACATTTGAGGTCAAGTCAGTTTCCTGAAAGTAGGTTAAATACTGAGCAGTAGCGATGGAAAGTACCAATGACAATGTCAGTAAATCCTCAGCTTTAGCACCAACAAGACACAAGCAACCACCTACAAAATGTAACAGGAGGAAAAAAGTCTTAAGGATTCTAAATCACAGTGGGCCTGCCTCCAAAGCAAGGGAAATTAGGCAGAAGCCAGAGACCCATAAACACATAAGAAACAGAGATGTCTCACTGAAATCAGTGACAAAACTCCTGGGAATATCTAACCGGATCTTATACTTAGCAAGCTGAAGAAGTAGAAGAAGTTAAATTAAAAAAATTGCATGAGGATAGGAGAACTCGACTGGAGATAGAATTGCTACTGTTTCTTTGTTATGTACTTTTTTTAACATCAAATTATTGCAGAAAATAAAAACGTCAAAAAGTCAGCAAATTTTACATGAATATTACTTTTTTATCTGTGAATATGAAAAGAAAGTTTCACAATTTCATGGCAGAATTTGTAATTTCAAGACAAACACAGGTTACTATTTGGTTTAAAGCATTATTATTTCACAGTGTCATTTCACTCCTTCTTTCCCATCCATCAATAGAGAACTGAAAATCTTATTGATTCATTCTGCATGTATCCATTCATTTAATATTCTTTTGCTCTAACTTTTAATCAGCAGCAGGAAAGTCTCATCTCTCCTAGAAAACAAGGCAACATTTTCATCTTCAGAACCCCAGAGAATTTAAATAATTTTTTTTTATAAAATTGAGAAGTAGAGAGAGATTCTCTCTGGACTGATGTTTTCTCCTATTTTTACACCTGCATTATCCTCCTGGATTATCCTGCTCTCAGCTGCTTCTGCACAGAAAACACTGATATATGCACACCACTGACTGAACTCTTTTGTTTTTCAAGCCATGCTCACCCACTTCACAGTTGATGCTGCACCACCAGCAGTATTTTAGTACAGATATCAAAAAGTATTTCATTATTTAGGCTTTTGCAACAAGGACACCCTTATACCGTGGCAAAAGAGGTGTAGGATAGGAAAAAAAGAATAAACAGCTGAGCAGTGTAGAGGGAGCAGTGACAAAGGTTCCTACCATTGTTTGCAGAGAAGTCTGCAGCTGAATGAGTAATGCCAGTGCTCAGAGGCCTCTTGTGGCACCACATTCCTTTTAACATGAGCAAGGAACCACTGGCATCTGTAAACTTTGTTTACCTGGTCAAACTAATGGAATATTTCATCTGTTAGAATTGTTAAGGATTACAGTGAAACTGTCCCTTTAACATGCACTTGAAAGTCTATTTCAGAACACAGAAAAGAGTTTTCTGTAAGTAGTGTATTATTTGAAAATAACGAGAAGACAGCTGGTGTTTGCAGAAGTCAAAGATATTAGTGAAAATACCTAAAATTTTAGCCAAAACACTAGGTATTGAAGCAAGGAGAAACTGTAGAAAAAGGAATAACATGCTGAAAAAAGTCCTGTGGGGAACAAATAGAAGATCTGACATTTTCTGACAGTTTAGATAAATCCATTGTAATGAGAAAAGAAAGATCCTGTATGAAATCAATTCTTTTTGCAATACTTATCCTTGGATGTTCTGAAGAACCATTTCACATCTCAAAGATGACATCCTTTTCTTTAGGGCCTAATCCAAAAACCGTTTAAGTTAGTGGGCTGAAAAAGACTCAGCTCAACTTGGAATGATAGCATCTGCCATAAGATTTGTTTCACATCTTTACAGATTCAAATGCATCACAGACATATCTCCAGGAAGTGAAGAGGGAGGAGGCACACATCCAACTGCCCCCAAATCTTTGTTTAGCTTTTCCACTGTTTGAAATCTTTCCCATATTTTTTTATGGTGGTAAAAAATGATCCATCCCATGACAGGACTCCACGAAAAAGGAAGAACACATATTGTTTTTGCAATGTGCAGTCTGCATTAGTATATTTACATTATAATTCTTTTTAAGTTAATTAAAACATTTGATCTAAAGTGTGTAAATAAAATGGAAGATACAATGGAAACACATATAAACATGTCACATTAAAGGGCTTCCTTGAAAACGAATAGACTGGAGAAAAAGGAATCGTGATGCATATGGAAAAAGATAAAAAGAGCAGAAAGTAAAAACTAAAATACTCAAGCCAAGACTCCTACACAAACAAATATACTGTGGTGGAAGAGAATGTGAAGTTCTACATTTAGAGTTTTCTGAACCATTTTACTTTGTATATTTAAACAGTGAGGAAACAGGAAGCTTCCTCCACAGAACAGTCTGGATGGCAGTTTGCTCCACTGAGAGGCAGAAAGAAGTAAGGACAGTTGTGACAGTTTTACACACGGTTCTGTTACCAGATTGAAGTCCAACAGATCAGCGGTGCATTTGTGAAAGAACTTATGAAAAGATCCCTGGAAGATTAACTAGGAATTCAGACACTATTAGTAGCAAATGTAGGAAGATAAATTGCTCCTGGTTTTGAGATTTAAATTTAAGTAAAATTCAAAATACCCTCTCCCTTACTCAATGTCAAAACACAGTGCTGAAGCTGGTGCTGATTAAACTGTGGAATCCTTTGCCAAAGCAGTATGTCAGATGTCCCATAACTTAAGATAACAGAAACTTGGAAAAAAACACTTAGGGAACTGCTGTAGGAAATAGGCTGGAGGACAGCCAAAATGACCAACAAATCTTTATTGCTACTGATCCAAGTAAGGAAGGAAAAGAAAGATAAAGAAGAATAAACAGTGCTCTCCCTTCCTTCTCTCCCTTGGATGGGCAGCAGTATCCGCATGCTGCAATCACCACGTCTTTCCTCGTCCCACCCTGTTACTGCACCACATGTGTGCTCCAGTGACCTCCATGGACAACAGCAAACTTCTCATTTCCTTCAGCTGAGTGGAAATCAGGCCCAAGGGAAAAAGCTGAAGAACAAATCTCAATCCCTATACCTTACTGATTAGGTATGTCTTTGTTCACTTCAAATATAGCAGACTCTTCAGAGCAGTTTTGCTTTTAAACAGCTGACAGCATGGGAGAGGAATACATGATGTAGATTGGGTCTTTTACATAACCCTGTGTTCCTTGATTAGTTGTTAAAATTCTTTATATTCTCCGTAAGAAGAGAAATGGCATGAGCACAACTTTCTTTTGAGAAACTACTGTAGGAAGCAAGTTTGCCTACTACTTTGTGTGATAGTTTGGTGATTAAAGTTCTTTCTCAGCAAATTGGAAATCCAGGTTAAATTCTTTTTTCTGCTTCACTATATTCAGGATCACACCTTCTATTTCTCAAGCGACATACATTATGACACAGGCTGCTAGATAACAGGGCATCAGAAACATCTTTTGATAAATCTGCATCATTGTACTGGGAGAAGAAACTGAGATTATTTGGGTTGTAGCCTGAGAATAGACAGAGGAAGATTTTAAATTCAAACAGGTTAAGACAAGTGGTTGTATTCAAGTGATGAATGAGAATCCTAATTTCCAATCCTTATATTTAGGACTACCTGTTTATTTGATTCAACAATCTTTTAACCACTGAGATAATAAAAGAAAATTTAGAGAGATACTTGTACTATTTTGTACTATTTTTAGCATGTTTGTTTTTTACCTTTACTAAGTCACTTGCCAATTTTCCAGCATCTGTGGTATTCCACTTTTGTTGTAATGATTCCGAAGTGAAGCATTAGATGATTTAAAAAGGGCAGAATGTTTAATACCTAAGGCTACTCCTGGAATGCATTTTGTTGGTAGGCAGTGAAGACATATATTCAAGCAAGAAAAGCTTCAAAAATCAGCTTTCGTTCCTATCTTTACCTCTGCACTCAGTGAAATGCAGACCCCTTATTGGAAATATGCATACTCCATTTCCCTTTCTGCTTTCTTTGCCTCTAGTATAAATTATGAATACAACTAAAAAAAAATCACTTTGTTCAGTAACAGTTTGAGGGAAGAATCCATGTTTTGGAATGTTTCTTACATACCCCTCTCTATTACTTGCCTGGTTGACAAAATTCCTCAAGGGAACTCCTTAAGATTATACCAGTGTAAGACACTTCAACTTTTTCTTCCTTACTTTATGTTCAAATACAAGGTTAGTTTTTTTGGCTTAAACTGGTTTACGTTTCATGTGCATTCGTTTTTCTGTAAGTGTATGAATGTTTCTTAATAACTAATAGTTTTAAACTAGCTAAAATGCCCAAACATACACAGAGTTTACTCATGAAAATTTGATGTCAATTTTTTCATATTTCCTGCAATCTGTACATATTTTGTCTAATTATATTTGGAAGTACATCTGCTTGGACACCTGCAGAATTACTGCAAGCTGTCATTTTCATTCTTGAAACATTATTTAAATTTTAAATTTGGCATCTGTCAAAAACAAACAAAAAATACTATTGGAAATTATAATACAGCAGCTAAAATTTGCCGAATTTTACTGAATCCCACAGAATGACAGACAATGCCTTCAAACTGGATCTTTATGTCAGCACTATGGAGCAGAATAAAAATCACCGTGAAGTGATATATTTCTAGTAAGATATATTTTATTCTGATTAAGTCCCTACAAAACTGATTGGATGAGATAACTTGAAAGCACTGACAATATGTTTTTTCCCCTCAAAGTAATGTCGAAAACTTTCACATTGGTCCCAGTAATATGAGTCTCAGTAACAGGCCCTGTTTGACAGACTAGGACACAGAAGGCTGTCAACCTAAGAGTAGTCTGAAGATGATTGTTAAGGGGATTTGGTATTTCGTGTATTTTGCCTAATAGGGGAGCCTGTGCTCAGCATTTCCTGAAGCAAAAGAAGACAGATGAAATCTCTGGGCACTTCATTGCTGCTGTCTCTCAAAGATTTCCTGTCAAAATGGGCCTATAAGGGAAGAAAGGTTTTCAATAACATTTTTTTTTTTTTACCTGGCAGGATTTCCAGTCTTGCTAAGAAAGAGTTTGAAGGCGCTGTCTTTGTGAAAACATTGCTGCCAAACTACCATATCTAGTTGTGTTTAAAAATAAAAAAGCAGTATGACTCACATTACCATAGTGTATACTACAAACCCGGGTTTGATTGACATTCTATCCATATTTTATACAGTGCTTTTTTTCTTCCGTCAAATGGAGCAAGTGACCTTGATGTTACTGTGCTTTGCAACTTAAACAGGGAAAGCATATTTGTTGTCAGCTTCTTTAGGGATACAATTTTCAACAGAGTATGTAGGGAAAAGGAACACAACTCCTATTATTAATAATGGGAGTTATTCATGTAACTTCTTGTTCATCTCATTGAGACTTCACCCTTTTATGTCAGCCTTCTTAGAAGGTTGCCATGTAAATTTTAGCTGCCCAGAATTAAAAGGAACAAAGAAAATTATCATTCTTTTTGGCATCAATTCTAAATAAAAATGTTGTACATGTCTGAAAATACTAGAATTCCCCAAGGATTTTAATCTTGGGTATCACCAGTGCCACACCCAAGTGAATGAGCTGCAATAAAAACAGCTACACATACATAGCCACTGCAACCATAAAAACCAAGTGCTTTCCCCTACTTCATAACTAAAAATGAGCAAATAAATATCTCATTTTCGAAACTACCTCAGATTCCGAAGATTGTTTTGAGAAAAAGAAGACGATGTCCAAAATTATCAAATCATACAAAACCTGCAGCTTAAGTATAAAAAATACTGCTGTCTATTTAAGGCAAGTAATGTAGCAGGGCTGAGACAGGGAACTTGGCTGTTCCTCTGTTGAACAGCCTCACCTCTATAGGGTTTGTCTTTGTGGTGTTTTTCTTGCACCAAAGGAAGAGGCTACTTAACCCGCTCTCATGTGAGCTTTCCTCTTAGAAGTGGAGCAGGAAATTCGGATTTTGTAGGTCTGAGGTGTTAAATTAACTTGATTTATTACAGACTCAACGGAGGATTTTACTTTGTGGCCTGAGAACCCCCTGCTGTCTGAGAAAACTCAAGTGATGCACATTAACTCTGTCTAAACAGACTGTGGAGGATAATTTAATTTGCTGCAGAATGATTTGCTCCAACAGGGGTCTTGAACAAGGAAAAGGGGATGTGAATCTTGCTGTCTCTTATTGGTAAAGACAAGTTATGTGACTGGAAAATTGATAAAAAATTAATGTATTTATTTAAAAAAAAGAGGAAGCATTTGTCAAATGGGGATGATTGATACTTTTTCCGGGAAATGGGATCAGCAGATATTACAGAAAAAAAAGGTTGGAGAGGAGATGATGCAGCACTAAAAGCAAGAGCTGAAACAAAGAAAATGCAGTGAACCTGGGAAGAACAGTCTTTTGAAGCTAGTGGCTCTCAGAAGGCTAAGGAAGACTTTCAGGGTCAGGCAGGTGTATCTGCATGGTCAGAGTTACAGAGGGAAATGACTTTGAAAGACTGGGGAGGACTCAAGATCTGCAGCAACAAATGCGTGACCAAACTGATCAGCAAACTGAGCATGAAACTTCAGCAGAGGTAGGTGCACATTACTTAGCACAGGCCTGGCAGACAGTGGTCCTGCAAAGTATATCATGCTACACACTAATGACTGGAAAAAGCAGAGCTGAGAAGATCTGCACAATTCTGAGTCCAAAAAGGAAATCAACATGCCATCACTACCTCAGGAGATGGAGTATGTTAGATGGAGTAAGCCAGAGGTACAGTTGAAGGTATTTATCTCTCCAGGACACAGCAAAGAAAGCAGATGCTTTTCTGCAGCCTCAGTCAAACGCTTAGTACTCACACAGATCCCTTAGCATAGTTTATCCATAGCTCAGTGGACCTGTTATTGCAATGCTCTGCCTTGGCAGGAAATCTGGGATTCATATTTCTCAAAGTAAGACTGTTCTGGAGGCTACTGCATCAAGTATGTTAAAATGCACTCTCCAAGCATACATGTGAGAATATAGTCTTTTTATCTAAGTAACTACTATGTAATATTCCAATAGCCCATTACATTTTGATTGACAGTAGGGCCGGGTCTGAGCTGGATAGGTACCCATAGCTGCAAGAATTGAGCCATACAGGAAATGCAGAAGTACAGTAGGAGCTGTTAGGTGTCCTCTTCCTCATTTCCCCCACAAATCCATGTTTTGACAGGTATCTGTATTTCTGGGGCAAAGAACTCAGTTACAAGGTTTTTCTTGCAGTAACTTTTCATCAAGTGAACCTCCTGCAATTCATCTACATCACGAGATCCCAGTCTCATGGAAAAAAAAAAAGAGTGGTTCACCAGACTGGAAAGACAGAGAAAATGTCTCTGGCAGGATGGTTCAGTCTTCACCAGTCTTTCAGCTTTGAAACTTAAAAAAAAAGATGTAAAATCAGGCTTTTCCTTAACAGACTGCCAGAATTCCACACAATGATACTCTTGAAAGTAAAGAATTGATGCCCTGGACCTAGACAGGCTTCTCTCACTGTGACTTCACATAGGCATGGAGTTAAAACTCATTTAGGCCAGAAGAGATTAATTCCTCTTATGCTAACTTTGTCCAGATCCCAGTGGTGAGATGCTGAACAGTGTTTGACGAGCTACAGTAGTAGCTGCGAGACCATGTCACAACACAGGTTTTGTTTGGTTGGGTTTTTTCTCCTTGCATAAAATGATTCAAAGTAAAGCAGAATATTCAAGGAGAGGGGAAAAAAAAAA
>VZTI01005707.1:1110187-1322100 GCA_013397865.1 Struthidea cinerea | reverse complement strand
AAAAAAAAAAAAAAGATAATTCCCCCATCCCTCTTCTCCCCAGTCCAATTTAGGATTTATAAAAATTAACAGACAAAAAATGTCCTTGAAGCCATGGTTAAGGTTTTGATACATGAGCTCTCTAGTACGTGCCGTACAAGAAGGTTTGGATTAATAAATAAAACCAAACTCGAGGTAACTTGACCTTTATGCCCATTTTAGCTTACAGTGTAAGATGTAACCAAAAGTATGTATTCTATCACCATCTGTTAAAACCAGGCAGGGCAGTGTTCTTTATCTCTTCCACGACTCATCCCTGATAACTCCCTCTGGGGGGCTATCTCTGTTTAATGGGCCATCAAGGACCCCCCACATGACCCACAGAATTACATCAACCCGTTGTGAGATGCTCCACCCAGGGGGAGGAGCCAAGCATTCCCACCTGGATATACTCCGGGGTTTGGAACAGCACAAGCAGCCCTCACCCAGTGGATTCCTGGAGGACAAGAGCTGCCACTGGACCTTCAGGTGAAGACCAAACCCTTCTATAGGGTCAGCGCTTCAGCAGGACCACTTCATCGGAACCGCTACGACCACCCTGACTAACAGGGTGTCAGGCTTCATCCTGACTCTGTCAGTGTTCTTGTACCATTGCATTTATTTTAATTTTCCTATTAAATTAAAATTCTGACTTGTGATCTCCCACTGGTTTGTTTTCAAACCAGTACAATGCCCTAGTTTAAAAAACAAACAAACAAAGAAAAAAACCATTGCACCTCATAACATTTTTAATACACAATTCTATATGGAAGCACAGGGTCTACCGTGACTCACTTTTAAAAACACCATTAGATTCTTTGCCAAATCCAGGTGATGCAGTATAATTTGTTTCTAAAAACATCTCCAGGAAAGACACACACAAGCCTTTTGAGGATTCCCTGCCCCCATTTATCATGAGTAGAAACTTGTGAATCACAACAATAAATTCCACCATCCCAAAAAATGACATTATCCTATACTACTATCACAATTTAATACTTTTCTCATTACCAGGATTCTTCTTTCAGCAGCTATTCCTAACTCCCTTTATTTTCAATGCAATATAGTTTCACATATAACTCTCCCTTTTCCACATCATCTTGCAATATAGAGCTGCTGACTAGAACCAATCATATAATTAAAAATTTCCATGCCAGCACCTGCTGAGATCTTTAACACTTGCTAGTGCAGGGAATGGAGAAACAGGGGAAATACAAGTCGGGCTGCTACAAGCAACCTATATTTTGTATCATCTGAAGCTGTAAGTACATTATTCTTTTCAAGTATGTACACTGCTAAAAATTTTCATGTAGAGAGTCATTAAATTTGTATCCATTTAGACACTCCATTAAGTTTTCAGACCACTCTTTAGGTTTAAGATTTTACCTACCTATAAATTATAATCAAAACAGTAACTGGATGGAACATGAATTTCTGAATTGCAAGAGTGAAAGATGCGTGACTGTAAGATATCCAGGGCCAAACATCACATCAGATACATGAACACTGGACAGGAGCTGATCTTCATAGTAATGTAGAAGCATTTTTGTCAGGTGTTGCAACCCTCTGATGGGGCCTCATTTAGAGAACAAGGTGCCAGGTAGGATGAGATAAATAACACTTCTATTCAGCACTTAGGAATTGCGTGAATATCTGACCACATACAGGTTTTTAAAAGGACTCCGATATTTTAAGTTTAGAAAGTCCACAGTTCAAACAACTTAGTCTCTAAATGCAAGAAAAGATGCAAAACAGTAAGACTGTAAATCCCAAGGGAACAGTAATGTTCAAATATCCAGAAATCTGTTCTGCATGCAATGATTGCAAATTTGGTCCTTTTTATCGAGAACAATATGCCAAACTTTGCAAACATAATACTTTGCCTTCTTTATTTCTATAGACTCTTAAGCACTTTGATGGTCTTCCTATATTGTTTTTATATAATTTCCAAGTAGCATTCTTGTTCTGGCTTTGTTTTCCTTTCTTCTTTATTTTTGTACTAACATCTCTGAGAATCCATTTGTTGAATTTGTGGTGCTAAAAACACTGAGGCTGCTTTTAGAATAAAGCCAAACTCCAAACAAATAAAGCAGAATGTGGCATTGGCAGCTTTTTTAGCAGAATTTTAAAAAGCTCTAAAAATTTAAAGAAGAAGGAACCAACCAACTACTTCCTCTAAAACAGAAAAAGTGGAACTTCAGGAGTTTGGTAGGTCTAAATACTTAACCCACTCAATTTTTCCCCCATCTTCTGTTTCCATCACATTTATTTTCTCCCGTTTGAATCTATGTTTGACTGCTGAGTAAGGCCCAGGTAGTCAAACACTGTAATTATCTGCCCTTCTAGAAAGAAATATACAAGCTGTTTTCAGCTTTTACATAAAATATTTTTCTATAAATAGTAAGTATCAGGAAATGTAATAAACAACTGGAAAAATATTTGTTAGTCTTCACCATTAAATCAAACAGCTATTCTTACCATGTTCTACTAGAATCATCTCCTCACACTCACAACTTCAGTATGGTCAGACAACAAAAAAAGACCAGTTTTGGGGATCACTCCCAGGGCTCACTCCTTAGCCTCTAAAGCCACCTACTCAATGCAGTATTCTCAAAGCACTGCACTCAGTTGATTAAAGGCATGTTTGCTGTGATGTAAACATCACAGCATCACCAAAGTGTCAACATCGTCAAACGTTAATTTTGGAATTATTTTAACACAGTCTGACTACACTACAGTTCATCAGGGTATTTGAACTAAAACATCCTTGCTAATTTGTGCATATATACTACAAATTAATGAAGTAATACACTGCAGGATCTGCTGCCCTTTTTTACACCATAAGCATAAACCAGACATTGTTTTCCATATGAAGGTAAGCCATTACTCAATTACACCCAAATTCCAACATCTGGTTTTTGAAAAACTGAAACATCTAAGTCTGTTACAGAATCAAATAAAATGGTCTCACTAAGTCTCTCAAGACAATAATAATTCATAAGCACCAGATTTCTCAAAGCTTTACTGTGAGCAGCATGAGAGACAAACAGGGCCAGACCGATACTTTGACTGAATCAGAGTACAGAACACCAGGGATGACAAGGTGGAGCAACCCTCAGAATGAGCTGGCAGCAGTTACAGCCCCATTAGACATCATAAATTTTCCACTCAACTCCAGTACCTTGGTGGCCACTAAAATAAAATCAGAGGGACAATCCCAACTCCAGCATTGCTGGGAGCTACAAAGCCCTACAAAGGGCTATTAGAGGGTAACAGACTCAGGTCTATAGCATAGTTTGGGCTGGAAGGGACACTCAAGGGTCGTCCAGTCCAACCCCCTACCCTAAGCAGGGATATATTCAATAAGTTCAGTTGCCCCCAGAGCCCTGTCCAACCTGCCCTTGAATGTTTCCAGAGATGTGATATCCACTGCCTTTCCTCACAACCAATTCCAGTGTTTTACCACCCTCATTGTAAAAAATTTCATCCTTATATCTAATCTAAATTGACACTCTTTTCGCTTAAGCCATTATCCCCTATCCACAAAAGGCCCTCCCATCTTTCTCATAGGCCCCCTTCAAGTACTGAAATGCCACAGTAAGGTCTCCCTGGAGCCTTCTCTTCTCCAGGCTGAATAACCCCATCTCTCAGCCTCATAGGAGAGGTGCTGCATCCCTTTAATCACCTTTGTGGCTCTCCTCAGGACCTGATCCAATAGGTCCCTGTCCTTGCTCTCCTGAAGAACCCGGACCTGGAAGCTGTACCTGCTGGCAACACTGCTTTTGATGTGGACCAGAATACATATACAGAGTAAAGGAGTGCTCCTCTATTTACATGATTTTCCTGTCCCCAGTAAATTGTCAGATTTTTTCCTATTTTCACGTATCTGATGCATATCAATATCTGATGTAGCTATATAGATACTCAGGTTCTTTCAATATTGTATGAATAGGCTGATGTTAAAAGAAATTGGGAAAAAAACCCAATTAGGACGTCTGCTCTGGGAAAGACTGAAATATGAGCTCATCTTTCCATAGGCACCAGAGATTATGTGGAACAAAAGGGACATTACACATGCCCTAATTTCAGGGAAATCTTCAGTTTGAGTTGTGCCCTGCAAGTCTTCACAGAATCCCATCACTAGACGCAGAGCTACAGCACACCAGGTTTCATTAGTTTCATTGCTTGCAAACTACATGTTTATTTTAATAAAACATGAACAGCTGAAAACAGAAGCCTGCCTACCAGGTGGGAATTTTTGTTTGTTTGTTTGGTTTACTTGAAGAGCTTTAGATAAAGCCATAATATTAAGCAGTAATTTTGCCTGTGTTTTAAATCACACTATCAGCAGTGAAATTACAGATGAGAGAGGTAGCTAACACGACTGCTGATGCAGAATGTGCTGAGCCTGCCATCCCTACCCAAGCCTGGCACAGGCTGCTGCCACCTTAATCAAATTCTTCAGGTTATTCTGGATTCTTACATTCAATACTGCAAAAGTGAGTTTCCTGGCTAATGCTATAAAGCAACACTGAATAAATACAAATAGTTTAATCTTTCTCTGCAGTCATATCCTCCCACAGTGGTAACTGTAATTAGGAAAATGCTACATTGCATGTCTTGAATAGTGAATGTAGCTGATTGTTAATCATTATATTTACATAGTTTATATGAAAAATATTTAAATTCATGAATGCTCCAACTTTTCTTTGCCATAACATTAATACCTGAACAGCATCTGAATGTATAATAGTGTATTTGTAGCTTATTGATTCTTCTGCAATGTCCTTGTAAGAAAACTGTTAGACAATGAACTTCTGGGTGTAGAGAGCATTTGGGATTAAAAAGGGAATATTTTTTGGATAAAAGTGACATATTCATGGAGGGAGAGAGGGGAAAGATACACATCCCAAGCTGACATGAGAAAGCGTTCACATAAACAAAGGGTAAATTGTAATATATTAAAAGAAAATTTGGGGAAGTGCCTTTTATAAAATCCTTTTTTTTTGCAGAAGTAATTGTGAATAATCTTTCATCTGGGTTTAACATCCATGAAATAATGATTTCCACTAAACCACAGTGATAAAAAGGTTTATATGAAGCATGCAATTTCATTTTGCCAAGAATAACTGTCTTGTATTTGTTTTACAGAGAATAGACAAAACAAAAATGCATCACATATTTTGTGAACTTAAAAAAATAAAAACACTTTTAACAAATATCTCTTTAGAAATTTGACTAGGAAGCAGTGTATGCTCACTGGCAATACCTCATAGGACTTGTAAAATCATAGAATGAATGTATAGAGTATTATTAAAACATATTTTAAAACCTGACTGGGGAGAAAGAGCAACAGTTATTCCATAAAAAATGTTTTATAAACCAGAGCATTATTTCTGAAAACCCTCAACTTATTTTCTGGGTGCTCAGTCTAGGCTACCATGGACTGAATTTTCAGAAGGTGAGTATTTACACCTTTAAAGATCTAGTTTCACTTAGAAGTCAAAATCTAAAGCACCTCAACTGAAAATACTAGTCTCTTCCTAAATAAAACTGAAAAAAAAAGTGAGATGCAAAAATGATGTTCATATGAATTTATTAGTTTTTCTCTCTTCCTTAATTTTGGTTCTCTTTCTATATTGTCCAACCAAGAGGGAACTTTGTTTTTAAAAGTATCAAATGAAATCATTACTTACATTACCCTACTACACATCTTCACATTTATATCATGCAGATACAGACCAATGCCCATTTGATTTGCGCATTCAAATTTGGACGTGTTCTAAGCCTTCTTATATATACACTTATCCAGTCAAATACATGCATAAACGAAAGCAACAGTGTCCACTTGTAATACAGTCTTAAGAAGTGCTTAATTCAGGTACACTGCAACTTCATGAACAAAAGGTTGAAATAACCTTAGCCTCCCTGTAGGTATAACTATTTGTAGTTTTCTGTAGCTCTTAATCTGTATTTAGTCCATATTCCAGAAAGGATTATCATTAATCTATGATGTACTTTATACACATTTACTTGCTAAATACATTAAATGCATCATTTCATTACCAAGGTACCCATGAGGATTTATTTCTTGACAAGAAGTAGAATAGTGGTAATTCTTAGGGAGTGATTAGATTATTAGTAAAGTATTTAAAACTCACAAGTGCAGTGAGTGAACTGACCCCTTGAATGATTTAAAAGCTAATTTTTTGATACTTTCAGTACTTACCCAGTGAGGTCACTAGAACTAAAATAGAAGATTTGAAACCACTTCAACATATAGACATGTTGTGCCATAATATTTCCTGGAAGAGCACATGACAATTCAGTGTCTCAAGCAAAATCAATTACTTTTTAGCTCAAGATCCTCAGTCACTGAAACAGGATATTATTTTGTGTCCTGAACAATATCTTGTTCCAGTTTCTAAGGAAACCAGCAGCAAAAACTAAGTTTACAGTGCTGCATCCTCCAGAAATTGACTACAATGTTACTCTCTAGGGTATAATTACCAAGTGCTATTTGCATTTAAATTTCTATAAACCTTAAGCAACTGGATTGTTTGTTTATGTGCACAGTTATGATCTACCAGGTATCTAGGTGTTATTCTTCACCTCTCTGTATGTGTTAACAACCTACTGGCATTTAATGACTTAAAAAGCTAAATTTCAAATCAGGAACACCATTTGGGAACTTTCACTTTAGCAATTCCTTTTTGCAACCCTCAGTGAGATGTCTGTCTGAGACTTGGTATGTGCTTCCTTAATGGATGTCACTCATCTGGCTTCACACACGGGGAGAACCAGGCAAAGTCGTGCTGCTCTGTGCTACAAATAGCCAGAGTCTAGAGGAACAGTGTATTAGTTTTGCACAGAAGGTTTTGGGAGTTGGCCTAGGGGAACTGGGTTACATGCTCCTAGGAGAAGTCAAGGAAAACTCCAGATTTTTCTTGACAGACAATTGCTTCTTTTTCAGAAAAGCCCAACAAATATTCTAATGAGTTACTGATGCTTTTATAGTTGAAAATTCTCCAAACTACTTAGCTGACCAGAGATGACAAGGCCTGACATCAAGTTTCTGTCTTCAGAATATACAGAATTGTTACAAAATCTGTTCACAGAGGATGCCAGAAAAAAGATTCAGAGGTTGTATTTTCCCACAAAAATCAACATCAATTTGTCATCTAGTGGAAAATCCCCTTCCTTTCTATTGTGTTTAAAGGCCTTTAAATTTTAATTTTGCAATTATTTTTTCCCAAGTAAAAGTCTTTTATAAACTTCTACAAGCTCTATATTTATTCTGTGTTTAGTGATAGAACTTAGTGAACAGCATAAAAAAGGGCTTTTCTAAACAAATCTCTTTTATGACTAAGCAATTACACTATCTAAAGAAACAGATTATGAATATAAGAAGCATTACATTCACAGTGTTATACTTGAGTCAAATGAGCAATAAATAATAATAATAAAAAATGCTGAAACCACCAAAAATATTTAAAAGAACATATTAGATATTTAAATGAACACTTTTTTAAAAAAGTTAAGTTATGTTTCAAGGTGATAAATTCACATTTCTCATTGCTTGGATGCAATACATCTTTAGTTAATTACATAATGTCTACTGTGATGCATTTATTTGATGTTATAGCTTCTTTTTACTGTAAATAATTAGCATAGGATTACTTTCAAGATGGATTACTTTTTGATGACTTTTTAGTTCATTGGGCACTGCCGTTGATTTTGTACACTTACTTAACCATAAAGTAAATCCCTGTTATAGTCTCACCCCAAGTAGCACTGAGCACCTCTTAAGAAACAACAAGACCTTAAATCAGCCAGTCAGCTAAAGAGAACTTGAGGCTTTGTATCTCATAAGATCACCTTTCAGCTAGAAGTGAAAGGCCATGTATTGTACTAAATCATTCTTTGACTTTAATGAGCATCTCTCACACTCAAGTCAAAGGCTGTGTACTGAGGATGATGTTTGACTACTCTGTACTCTGAAAGTAGAGCAAATGCTGATTCATTTGCCTACCAAGTGAGAAGCAAAGGCAGAAGCAAAGGCACACCTTGACAAAATTACACCTGTTGGGCCCAGATTCCCAAGGCTGCCTCCAGCACTGAGCCCCAGCAGGGCCAGGCTGCCTCTGCAGCCCCGCCACTTCAGTCATCCACAGGTAGCAGAAACAGAGGGAGCTTTGACACCACTAGAGATAAGTTTGCTTGAAAGGAAACACTACTACAAGGAGAGGATAACCCGAAAAAAAGAAAGGGAAGGTCATGGATAGAGATGGGAACAAGGCAACCCAGGATTTAAAAAATAAATCTGTCTTAAACAGGCATGTAATGAAATCCCTGAGTAATCAGCCTTATTTCTGTGTCACAGCTGAGCCATCTATAGGAAAAATTGTATCACTGGTATATAAACAAATAGTAAGGAAGGGAAGAACAGGAATCTTCATTGCAGAATGACGAGGCTATTCTTTTATTATTTCTCAGGGTTTTTTTACATCTTCCCCTTTAATTTTGGCAGCTGTTACGGGGTAAGCCCTGCTCCTGTGGCAGGGATATCACCAAAATGCAAAGCACTCTTCAGCTACCACACTCCTGTAAAATCTCCTTGTGGGGCTCCTTACAAATGCCTGGCTATTTTACGTACTTATGTCAGCAAAAAATTCAAGCTCAGAAATACAAACCAAAATTGTTAAAAAGGTTTTTAAGATACTCCCTAAGAAGGATTCATGAGAATTGATGCAATCCTTACAAGGAATAAGCTCTTGCCAAAGACTGAATTAATTTAGAGGGACCGTGTTGAAGCCTGCATCCTGTTAAGAATATACAAGCGGAAAATGTTTCATACATATTTTCATCCATTTTTCCACTGTCTAATTGGGCTGAAGGAGTGAGATAACTCACAGCCTATTGTTCTGGCAAGCCACAAGTGTAAAGAGAGGAGGGAATTGTTAACAAGCTAATATTAGTCCAGTAACATGACTCGATCATTTCATTTCTATGTGTTGGAGGGATGTCACAAATTCTCATGCAGGAAATTTGCACTTCCTTGTGCCACAAGGATTAGCCACAACCTGCAATACCACTCCTTTGCTGGAAGGGATAGCAGAGGAACTGCTGTGTTATTATCTGGGATCTATTATGTTTTACATTTTTCAAAAATCTTTAAGCTAGATCTTTGACATTCAACTGCCGGTAAAGACATACGCCACCCGATGAGAAGCTTTGATGTGCATTTTGAGGATTAAATAATCTAGATGGAAGGCAATGTGTTTCCAGCCAAGAAAAAAACTATGGAGGAAATTTTGCCTCCTGCTGTTTAGCACTGCTGGCAGTCAATACCTTTTAGCCTACCCTCTAAATTTGATTTCATACATATTTACAGACTATTTTTCCTCTTACTACTAATTCTTTTGAGACCAAATTAAGAACAAAGATAGCAGGAACAGGCTTCATCAAATAAAAATGTAAATATGCTGCATCTCATTTTTGGATGAAGAGAGTTTATTTAAATATTTTCTCCAATGGAATATCTTTGCAGTATCATTATTGCTTGCAACTGGAAAAGTAATAGCCTTACAAGTCAGAGTAACCCATTGAGGCTTAAGCAAATTTATCCATTTAAACAACGGCATTTACTTAAAAAAAAAAAAAAAAACAACCAACCTAGAATTTTCTGCACTTCCAGACAAGGAAAAAATGGTAATGGTAAAACAAATAGATACTAAAGAAAAGATAATCTTTCTTCCTGTATACAACATACATCGTCTCATAACTCAATAGTTTTAACTATGAAGGAAACACTGAAGTAATTACCAACCCACAATTCTTTCACATTTTTGAAAGCAACCGAAAAATCTGAAGTTAAAACTGAAAATTATGGTGCTTCTACAAAGAGAGATTAATCCATAACATATTTCTGATTTTCATTTCCTTAAAGTTGGTTTAAAAGCCATAATTTATTTGGTTTTTTTTTTTAATTAGCAGCCTACCCTTTTCTGTCCGACTTCACAGGTAAACAGGAAAATATGGTAGTTTTAGGATACTATCTTGATGAAGCAAATGAAGTTACAGCAGTGACTTTGGCAGAGTCATCGTACCAGAGATGTTTGATCGCTTTTATTTCCCAGTTTAAGTTCAATGAGAAAAATTATTATACTTTGTCCGACTGAATATGCTGATACTTTTTTCCCCTCAATTATTACCTCTACCCATAGCCCAAGTAGTCTAACAGAGTTCTGAAAACAATTATTGCTATAAACAAAAGTAGGCTTTACATTCCACCATCATCCTCATTTTCCAAAAGATATAAGACAAAGGTTTGTCCATAATGACAGACTTCACTCAAGGTCAGTATAAAAACTAAAGTTATATACAAAGCAAGAAAAGAGTAACCAGGCACATTTTTCACATGTTCATCTGGCATGACACCCATCTTATGTCATTTTAACATCTAGATTTTGCTCAATTTTAAGGTTCTTCTATCCCATCGTACCCCCCCGCAAAAACCCACAGAAGGTGCCATTGGGGTGTTGCAGGACCAAAGTAGCTCAGGAACTTGTGATTCTAGCTTTAAAACAATCTTAATATCTTACAGCATCAGCTGCTTCCCACATATCCTATCAGGCAATTTCTACATATGCTGTACTTAAAGAGAAGTAGTCAGAACGGGCTTGGTAAGGCTTTAAACATTATTTGTGTGCTGTAAATGGTGTCCGCAGGCCAATCTCTGATTTGGATCAGACACCTGGGGATGATCTGGCAACCAGCTCAGCCAGAGAAACGCTCACTCTTTCTGAAGAAGGTGGCGTCCAGAGTGCCATGAAGATGTGTAGGAGAAATGAAAGCAGCAAGAAGCCCACTGGATTTTCTGGGTTGCATCAAACTTTAGCTTTCTCTGCACTCCCCAGCTTCTAAGGAGAGCATGCAAACCAAACTCACTGAGCAAAGATGTCAGTACCTACATGAGAATACGTGTACTATCCTTGCCTGCAGGTATTTCTTCACAGAAGAATATATTAGGGCCTGCTACCTTGTATCGTTTTCTTTTGAGAAACTGAATCACAGTTCTGCTACTTCTGAAGTGTCAGATGTTCACAAGCACAATATTAAACTGATATGTGTTTGTTATATAGCATATAGATATCCTTTGTTGATGTCTCATGATACTTCTATATAGGGCAAGATAAAATCTACTTGAAAGAAGAGCAAATATGTTAACTGTTTTTCTCAAGAAAACTCATGCAGAGAAGAAGGAGAGATTAATCTCTTTGTAAATGCTGGCAACATTTCAGAATTGTATCTACAAAGAATTGTGACAAGTTTAACATTGACATTATGTAGAATAGTGAGGAGACTAAACACAAACCTAAAGAGCCAAACTTCCCCATTAAGTCCCTGTCTACATCAATCAGTAAATTGTGTGATGTTTAAACACAACGCCCTAAGCAGGTAGGCATGTTCATTATCTGCAGGCCTGTTCCTCTGAGTCTGCAGTAGGCGTCCCAAATATTCTTAGTTGAGGTTTGTCCCTTATGATTTCACTTAATTTCTCTGTTCTTCAGGAAAAAAACCTGCTACTCAGTCTATGACTGCTGTAGCAGCTGTTTGTCCCTACAGGTTGCAGGGCAATAGGAAATGGGCCCTGGGAATGTGTCCCTGGCTTGGCTTTGTTGGCAACTCTCATACAAACAGCTTGGAATTTCTTTATCTGCCAGACTCCATTGCACAAAAATATTAACTGTTCACAAATCTTCAGGAAATTTTCGAATTTTTATGATGTCCTGGAGACTGGGAACACAAATTCTGAAGGTTTTGGTATGATGATAATAATAATAATGAACTAAATCTAGGAAAGGAAAAAATATTATGTTCTGATTGTGAAAAAAAAACCAAAAGGCGAATAGAAAGACTTAAGATTGAGGTTTAAAATAAAGTATTTCATGTGAAATACTTTTCTTTAAAGGCCTGGTTGTGATTTCTGCAGGTAAAATATACTCAATGCCAGCAAGTGTTTTCTTAGAATGATATTATATAATTTGTGAGAATTAAAAAACCCACAAACTTTTTCTCATCCGCAAGATATATTCAAGAGAGATGTCCAGCAAATTCTCCTTTAAGGACTGTATGCATCAGAATTATACATACGAATGTTTTCACAATCTCAGAGGCTTCACTACTGTAATTAAAGATGAATTTTTCACTTTTATTTTGTTATTCTTGTCTCCTGGGCCTGATTTATAACTTTTGTTATACAATTATATTAATTTATTTCTTTGTACCATGTTGTATGTTATTTCAAAAGTAGCATCTAGGGTGTCCTTGCTTTAAAATGTAGATTTAGCCTCTCTGGATGAAACTTGGTAGGACATCTGTGTTTGAAAGTATGAAAAATTACACATTTTCTGAGAGAACCAGGCTGAGTGCTCACATTATACTGTCTCTAAGAGAAAATTAAAGTGCTGCTGATAGCTGAGGGACTGGATGGCTCAAGGGAATCGTAGTGTGACACAGTCTTTCATCCGATGAAAACCAGCATGAATTTAAACCCATGCTGATAATGACCAAAAGTCATTATCATTTGTTCAGTAATTTATTTAAAATGAGTTAGGGGTCTGGCTCTCGTCTTGGTGGCAAAGAGTCCAAATTAGAACTGAGCAAATAATGAAGAAATGTCTCTGCAAAATTATTTCATATCTTTAAATTAGTATGCTTAAAACTTCTTTCTGTTTATCACCTTCTTAATATTTTAACAAACAAGTCTAGGAGGATGGATGTTTGTGAATTTAAAAGATGTATCTGCAAATTCTCATGGAAAACATATTCTGAATTTATGAAGACAAGTATTTGCACTGGAAAAGAATCTGTTTTTCAGGATTCTGTTTATTCAACTAAATATATTAAAATATATGTCTTGTCTCTGTGCCTGGTCAAAACTAACAAGCATCTTCTATATTGTGAATCAGATACTAACAAATGAAGCACTTGGAAGAAAGCTATAGAATCACAGGTATTTACAAAAAAAAGATAGCAAAGAAAACCACCCTGCAAGTTAAAGAGAGTTAAGCAGAAAACACATGATGTCTTATTAACTTAATGTTTGGGATAAACTGAGACCTGCTAGAAGTAGGAATAGAGAATTTAAGTCTCTGCAGAACTGAAAAAGACTGTGTGTGAAGTCTTTCTCACAGTGTGGCCAGAGGATTAAAATAAAATTAAAATTAATAGAGCGGTGTACAAAAAATAACGAAATCTAGCTGAAGTACTTACTGAGTGCACATTCCCCAAAAAAGGCGGTATGAATAAATATGGATGTCCTGCAAAAGTACCTCCGGTGAAGGTATCCAGTGTGAAGGTGTATGCAAGTGCAAAGCATAAGCATTGGGCAGTCTTTCAGTAAAAGGCCGACCTAAAGAAACCCAAACAAACCAACAAAAACCCAAATAAAAACTGCACAGCTACAAAACTCTCAGCACAATGATTAGGAAGCAGGACTATATCACATTTAACATATGCCTTTGTAATTTCTAAGCATCTCCATCATCCACAGGTGTTTCTGTGCCTGCCTAGGACTGAGGGCTGAAGACTGCACTGCATGTAGGCAATTTATTCTCATGGTGGGATATTCTTTGAAAGCAAGATTTGAATGTATATGGGGATCTGGTAAGCAGGGGTATCGGTAAGAGTCACAGAATCACTGAGGTGGTCAGAGAACTCCGAACATCATCTTGTCCAACCCTGCTGCTCAGAGCAGGTTGCTCAGGGCTATCCCCATTCAAGTTTTTAACACTTTCAAGGATGGAGACTCCTATTACCTCTCTGGGAAACCTGCTCCAATGTTTGATCAACCTCACCGTAAGAAAGGCTTTTCTTATGTTTTCATGGAGTTTCCTGTATTTTAGTTTGTGCCCATTGCTTCTTGGTTTTCACTAGACACCACTGAGAAGAGACTGAGTAGAGGGGAAGGATCATCTCCCTTGCAATGCAGCCAGGAGGTTGTTACACTTCTTTGCCACACGAGCATGGTGATGCCTAATGGTCAGCCTGGTGCCTTTGCTACAAAGCTCCTTGCCAGCAGGTCAGACCCAGCCTGTTGTGGACTAATAATTGAATCGTTCCTAGTTTCAGGGCCTTACATTTACCTTTTCTTAAATTTTGTGCGGTTTCTGTTTGTCCATTTCCCAGGCTGTCAAGGTCCCTCTAAATGACACAACCTCCTGCTGTATCAGCTTCTCCTCTCACTTTCATATTGTCTGCAGCACAATTTTGGATTCTCTGCAACGGATTTCCAAAAGAATGTAATCAAACTATGGTGAAACTACAGAAAATGGAGAATCAGCCTCTGAAAGCTGAAGAATTTTGCTGCAAACAGGAAACAAGGAGAACTTTGTGATATAACTGCAGAGCTGAGCTGATGGTCTTTCATGGTTGAACACATGAAACAGACCCAAATTCCACTCCTTTTTTATTAACAAAGATATTATGACTTATGGATTCAGCCTTTAAAGGCAGACAAGAAAAAGCTGAAAAGACAATAAACAACAGTGTTTTCTTTCCCTGTGCTCTACACTCTTGGCTGGGGTTCCTGCTTCCACGGGAACATGGTGCCACACCAAATACACTCAAACTGTGGCAAAATCATAGGTAAAGAGAAGCACTTCCAGCAATTATATTTCTGTATGACTAGCAATACGGCACAAATCCCACAAAGGTCTCCTCACTGAGAAACACCATAATTAACTGGAATAAATAGTATTACTCCTGATTTACATCAGCGAGTGAGAGAAGAAAAATATGGAGAAGAGCTCACCACGAGAGGGGCCATAGGCTTATTTCTGTTGTTGCTACACAGAATGTCAGCAACAACAATCTGTAGTTTGCACTGTTCACTATGTTCATCCTCATGCCAATGGGGAAAAATGATGCTTAAGGCAGAACAATTACACCACAACTAGCCTTAAGGTAAAATGACATCATAAATAAACAGTGTAAGAAATTGTAATAATGACAGCAACGAAAATAGACACAAAAACCAAAACCAAAGTAGAACTGTCACAAAATAATATATCTTTAACCTTATAAAACTAGCTAGGACATTTAACGAACCATTTAAAATAACAAAGAGAAAAATGGCAAATGAAAATCTATTATAATACTTGAAATTGTCCTTTTAACCTTTATTTAAATTAGCAAAAGTTGCATGTTCATGCCCAATGGCAAAATATAGTTCTTTTCTAGCAAAACATGGACGTTTGGTATTAATACAGAGCATATAATATTTAAAAAGTCATCTATTATAAAATCTAAGTCATGACTATACTGCCAAGTATAGAACTTAGCAGAGAAATATTAACTCCAGTTAAATTGGTCCAAAGCCCAATAAAAATATTCAATGAAAATTTGGGTTAATTGTCCATTTGCAGACCAGTAGCTACAACAAAGTAGACAGTGTCTTCACTTGTTGAAAATAATATCCCTGTCAGTTCTGAGCACAAGCATCTTCTAACAATAAACCAAACGAGCTCCCAATATAAAATATGTCTTCCTTCTCTGAAAATCTGTATAGCAAATACAGCCTGAGGGAACTTTTAACAAAATGTTATAAAACTGAAAGCTGACATTAATAGGAAGTACTGATATATCTTTAGTGACAATGAGTTCAATTCTCCTGCCACTGCATAACGGAAACACCAATTGGCTCCAATTTGCTTCGATTGGATTTGCTCCGATCAGTGACAGAAGAATGGGGCCCAGTCCTGCTGAGACATCATTGTGACGGACAGATTTAGCAGAAAGTATTGGCTACAGCTGAAATATGTGACTCCTTAACACTACTCAGACTTTGGTTGAAATCCTTGGGGGTGGATAGGATGCAGTACAAGTGGTCAATGCATTCCTTAGGGTCAATGACTATAGTTCATACAATGAGCTCCGTCACTGAGGTAAAGCACAAGGCTTTTCTACTTTCCCACTGTATACACCCATCTCGATTCTCCCTCTGTGCAAATTTATCCTGGCCCTTTATTCTAAAAAACCCTCTAACAACTCCCCAGTTCTTAATTATTGCTGTGCCTTTCACATGTCTTTCTTTTCTGTCTGCCTAAATACACTTCATTTTCTCTCACATCTTTGCCTCTTTCTTCCTTCACCAATCCCCATCAGATCTCCTTTGCTTCCTGCACAGCAGAGGGGCAAGGTGGGAGAGTTCTCCTGGAACATCTGCCCAAAGCAGCCCAAAGTTCACACTCTGCCAAAAGAGTCTGTCCATTCTATTATTTCATCTTTTATACAGCGTGCTTGCATTTTGAAGGGAATGAGGAGGTAGTGCAGTCCTTCTTGTGGAAGCTAGCAAGGGGAAATGCAATCTGTCCCCTTACAAAGATGTTCTGGCCAAGAACAGACATAAGCACCAAGAGAAGGTGCAAGAAAGAATTTACACTGCACTAGAAACACATGACGAATTTTATACTGAATCAAACTTAATGTTACAATTGATTTTTTTCTTCAACTCAGGATTGAAAGCCTATTATAATACCACTTACCAATACAGAATGTTAATTCACACTTTGAATTAAGTGTCTAAAATGGGAATTTAATTTAGATTTACTAAGATGGCAATTGTATGTTGATTAAATAGCAATTGATTATTAAAATATTTTACTGAGGTTTAGCAGCTCTACTACATAAGAAAACTTGCTAAATTAATGTCCAAATTGTATTTTTAGATGCACTGCAGTGAATTCAGTGAGGCTGCACAGATGCAGATAAAAACAAAATAGCTGTTTTCTCTTGAGTTAGTAACTCATTGAGTCTAAACCAGCTACAGCTATTTAGGATAGTTAAATTGTTGAGGAACATTATGATGTCATATATTTTGAAACTGTAAGTGTTCAGTACCATTTATTAATTGCCAAAATAATCTTTAGTTCAGAAATACATCAAAGACTGTTGATACTTCTGTACATAAGTCTGGCACCAGACATATAAAGTATAAATCCATGCTATTAGAGCTGTAATACACTTTGGGCAACAACAGTGTGGGAGTGTGACCTGGGAAGACATATCTAGAGGATTGAACTGGACTCAATCACCCATCAGCAAAGCATGGAGAAGTAAGAATTCCTGCTGTTCTATGGTGTCCAGGCACACAAGCACTAAGCAGGTGCTGTGATGATTTTTGTTTTCACTTGATGCTGAAAGCTGGGCTCAGGTTGTGCATGAACATAGCCTGGGTTTTCCCTCTGCAGCTGAGGCAGTTCAAAGGGGATGCCATAATTTGCTTGCAGAATATTCATTACCAATTAACATAATCAATGGAGATCTCCTCCATTTAGAAGGGCAAGATAAGCCACTATACTTGCACTAGTAGTGCCCCATCAGAATCGAATCCTGTATGGGTAGAAGTTTTCTCTGTATTTTTCCACCTCTGTCTGAGAGGATGGCACCTTCAAGGAGGAAAAAAAAAAACATTTTAAAGTCTTAACTGGCCACACAGTGAGAGCATAACTGTGATTTTTATCACTTTTATATGGTCTTAGATTCTCACCCAGTTCTTCCCCTTTAACATAGGTCTTCTCTTCAGCAACATCATGTACTCATTTTTCCAGTGGGCATAGGGAGAATTCCCCTTTCTCATAAAGAGTCCTTGGACATTTTTTTAAAAAGTTATCCTATCTACTCACATTCAGCTTTCAATTCCTGATTTCAATGTTTTATCACCCTTCTTCATCCCCTCTTTTATATGCTGCCTTTCAGCAGTTCCAATTCTTCCTGGTCTAGAGACCACCAGCACAAATTTCAGCAATACTGCTCATCACCACTTTTGCTTTCCATCCTTCATAAACCAGAAATATAATCCTTGGACCTATCCCAAATCTTGTGATATCAGATAAATCATCATTTTATTTGGTGCAAGGACTTCTATTTCTTATTTTTGTGACAAATGTAGTTATCAGAATAAGGTCTTTGGCAGTTAGATCCACTAATTTTTTTTCTCTCCTACACACTCACATGAAGTTCATGGATNAGATAAATCATCATTTTATTTGGTGCAAGGACTTCTATTTCTTATTTGTGTGACAAATGTAGTTATCAGAATAAGGTCTTTGGCAGTTAGATCCACTAATTTTTTTTTCTCTCCTACACACTCACATGAAGTTCATGGATTGCAGAGGAAGAGTTTGCCATATCCCCTCCCATCTAGTAGAAACCCCCATTATTGGGGGGAGAGGGAAAGCTAAATCCCACTGTCACAAACAAGCCAAAGCTACATTTTAAGTCAATATCCTCTCTTTCATCAAAAGCTGTATGTCTGAGACAGACATACCTTTATCCTTTCAATTTCGTGGCAAAGTGCCCATGTCCAAGGAACTCAAAACCTTCCTGTCAGCATCAGCCTCTGCCTAAATTTTTATTCACAGCTGAGCTGACTGACAAAAGAAGCCCGTGGTGTCCCCCCAGGGCCGGAGGATTCACTCAGGATCACACCAAATGCTGCCACCAGGCATGCCCAGGCTCTGGTAACTGGGCAAGGGGTGGTGGCGGGGGAGGTTTCTTCAGGGTTTCCTCAGTTACCAGGTCTAGCTCAAATTCCTCTTTTTAATGTTATTCCAAGGCAGATCCTCCCTGAAACATAACCCTCTTCCTTCTTTTTTAATTCTCCAACAGAACCTACAAGTGAGAGTGCTCTCCAATGTAAGTTCATGCTCTTAGAATAACTATTACTTTGTAGCCAGTGGCTAATATTCCTAAAGAAAAGTAACAAGATTCAGTTATTATTTTCTTAAAGTGAATTATTCCAGAACCGCATTAAACAAAACATATATTTTTCTGCTTCTTCCGAATTTCTTGCGTATTATCACTTAGAAAAGAGGGATTCAATTACTTACTCTCCATACAAGCACTTAATTTACCTTTTTGGAGTGGGGGCAAGGGGACAGCTCAAGTGCAGCTGTACAGTACTATGTTGTGATTTTCATTTCTAGTTCTACCTACTGGACACACGCTTTTTGGTCTTCCTAGGAAATGCAAACATTCAAAATACAAACCAAATACAAGCTGATGTTACTTTTATGCCTATTTCCCATTCCTCTGCATTCACTTGCGTGACTGATTTGTGTGTGAAATGGTTTCCAAGTTTTCAAGCAAAAGCAGTTAAGAAACAAAATATTTATACTCTTCTGACTTGCACTTCCTGTCTAGCTAGATCCAATACAGATGCAATGTCACTGGTCTGCGAGAGCTTTCCACAGATCTATAATAAAATAATTAAATTAGTGAGTTGTGTTTAGATCAGAGTTTCTTGGCTGCCAGCTCCTAAGAACTTGGGGAATTCTGAACCACAGAAGGATCATTTGGAGTCCATTTGGCAGAAACGTCAGAAACTTGCTGCTCCTGGGAACATCCTTTTCCAATAACATTTATAGCTCTAGATGGAAGTGAAAAGCACCATATGTTAAGAGTTTCCTGCAAAGCTTCCTGGTAAGAGAGGAAATAAATTCAACTTGTCACATCTGCTCGTGGACCAGTCAAGTAGGATTTTATCACAGCTTTAAGTGGTTTACAAAACTGTCCTGTTATCGACTGAAGGGAGCTTTACTTCTCAAGGCTTTTTTACAATAAGCGTGTTTATATATTCTCAATCAAATTAATTATTTATTTGCCAGTGGAATTCAGTAACATGTATTATTATTTATCTCCAAACAGCAAAGATTACTCAATTATTCAGCTAAAAGCAACAGTTCAGTTGGAAGCCAATTTGCACGGTTCAGCTGAATAAAACTAAGCAGTCCCATTCTGCCCTTCATTTTTCTAACCCCAGCTCTGTATATGTATCAAATTTTCCATTATGAAATACATTTAATTAGACAAAAGTCAAGTTTCTAACATATTCAGAAATCTTAGGTCCTAAGCACTGTAAATGCAATGCAAACAGCTGGCTTCAAATTCCCAGGGAGTCAAGGATCCCAAAGAAAATATTATGAACCACTACATTTTGTCTCTGTGGTTGCTCAAGAAATCATTACTCCCCTTACAGAAGGCAGCAATTTGTTATGTAAAGTGCAAAGATAGCACAAAACAAGGCAATGATATTCTGTGGCAGGAATTTTTATAAAATTCACAGCTCTATGAAATTAGGCATAGGCAAGGTCCACAAGTACACATGAGTTTTTTGGCATCTTGTCCTGCCCTCATTGAAGTCGATGGGAATTTTGCCACTGACTAAACAAAGAGGAGGATTGGGCCCAAAGTACGCAGCTATTTGCCAAAATAATCAAGTTACAGGAAATTGCTCCCCAAAAGGTAGATGTGTTTCAAAATTCCAGACGCCTACTTGGAGCTGATCTAATTTACACAGACCGGGCCATATACTGTTCCCTGCCTCTGCACACAGCTCCCTTTGATGTTAATGGGAATCTGATGCTGCTTCAGGGCAGTGCAGAACACGTCCCTTGGAGCCCATTCCTTCCACTCTGTCACTAAAGAGTGAGCAAAAAGAGAGTGGAAGTAACACATCACATTACATCCAATATTCATGCAATTATTGAAGAATACTGTATGTATTACATTTGCAAACTGTCCATAATAATTTAATTTTCTCTCCTCAATTTATAATATGTTAATTAGGCATGAAATTAAATGCTTTTTAACATACAACTGATTATGCTATAATGTATCCAACAAAGATTGATTACTGAATAATAAATCGTCATTTGCATAAATATTTATATAATTTATTTTTAAAAATTCCATAATGCATAAACAGATAACATGGGAAAACAACAAGTTCTATGACATAAATTGTACTTTGCCTTTTAGAGACCTTTTTCCTTCAGACTTGTGAAGACTTCCTCATATATTAGGGAACCAAACTGTACTCTACACCATAAGAAGCACTGCAGTCCTTATTTACGTGTTATCAGAACTTCATAATAACATCTTATTCTTAATGTGTACCAAAACCCAGAAAACTTGCCAGAAGAGGAGAAAAATACACTTTAATTACAATGCAATGCATATTATCTTTACCCAATATAGAATTTTCATTAAAAATTGATCTTGCATTTGGGATCTGTCCCTGCACTTACTCGTATCAACAGCAAAACCTCTTCTTTCTGGCCTGCTATCTATCATTATCGTATCTGACACTCAAAAAATTTTACTGTAATTATTTCAGTCTAGGTTTCTCTGTGACAAAATTACAGTTGTACTCATTACTTTACCAGGGAGTTAACAGCTGATAGTTTATGTTTACAAGGCACTCAGGATAACTTTCAAATAAGAGCAGAAATCTAAAGAAACTCCATTAACAGAGGTGCTGAGAACTTGTTCAGCAGATTTCCCAGCAATTCTGGTCCCCCTAACTCTGCCTGCCTGATAGCAAGAGTCAGTTTTTTATGGTCTACATGTCCTTGAGGAACTTTTAACCAGCAACAGCTCAGATACCTTCTCACTCCTCCACAAAGGGCCTGCACCAAAGCTGACTGAAGTAAATGGAAAGACTCCCCAAGACCTCAGAAGCTTTGGAACATGTTCACGTTTTGCACAAAATTCTCATAAACCAAAGATCGTTTACAGGCGAGTTCCAGTGCTCGACTCTGTTCTGCCCATGCTGTGTGGGACGGGAGACTCCAAACTGATTTCAGTGGGAAAGAAAAGACAAACTTCATGTAACTGGATAAGAGCCTCTACCTTGGCTAACTTTGTTTATGCTTCTTACTGGCCTATTTAGAATTGTCAAAGGTATTAAAAAAACCCCGCACCATTATTCAAAAAATGCCATCAAAACAACAGAGTTAGAATTTTTGGACATACTGAGTTGCTACTTACAAGCCAGGAGCAAGAAAGAGTTTGGAATAAATCGTACTGGCTAGAACACAGAATCCTCCTGTAAAAAAAAAAAAAAATGGATTTAAATGCCTGATTTAGGATGGCCAATTAAAAATAATTTTCAGTTATTCAAAAAGGAAAAAGTTTAATGAGAAAACTACTATGAGAAAAGAAAACTGCAACTGAGTTTTTCGGCACCTGCTTAAAAGTCACCAACTAGCCAGCAGGAAATGCCAAGGAGACATATTCCACACAGGGAACAAGACTGAAATAGAGCCCAGCTTTGGTTCACTGCTGCAAGCTGCTGTGCACCTCTTGAGAAACACTCAGCTCTATACAGAAATCAGTGGGAGTTTTAGTAACTCAGACTGTTACAGCATCAAATTTTTGGATATTAATGTGCATTATGTTTAAAAAGTCTGTTTTCTTGCCCAGAAATCCTGTGATGAATTTGCTCTTCAGTAAGTTTTCAGGAAGCACTCATCATTAGTGGAAGGATGTGGTATAGTATAAGCTTCTTTGAAAAGTTTTGAGATTATACTTCTCCTGGCTGCTGCAACCATACATCTGAGAAAGGAGGTGGGAGTCTCAGCACAGCTGAGAGCTCTTGCGACAGCAGAGCCTGATGGGCTGCCCAAGAGCTCCTCCAGGGCTCCTCCCAGGGACTGCACAGAAAATGCCACAAAACTGAGCCTTCCAAGCAGTTTCTGCAGAGGCTCATTTTTTATTTTCTCTCTTCTACTCCTTTCCATTTCTCTTCATTCTCACCTACTTTCTCCTTTTTGTTTTCAAGGTACAGTGTAAGAGGATTTTGTTTTAAGAAGTGATGCTCTTTTTGTGAGTATTCCATCACAAGTGGAGAGCACCAGACCATCCATGTCTGCTAAACCACAAACCATTTCTTAATATTGCTGTTCTGTGTTTGGCACCAGCTTCAAACTCCATTTCTTATGAATGCACAGAACTCTGCAAGCTGCAATCCCTCAGTACAAACTGCTAATGCTACTCAATACCCTGAATTCTTAGAGATTTCTTCCATGATCTCAAAACGCTTAGAGATACCAATATTTCTTCTACACACAGAAAACCTGGGGCACAAATACATGAAATGACTTAGAGTGTACACCCAGCCTACAAAGTTACACACTGGTCACACAGCTGATCATCGACTAGATCTTCTAATATTCCTAAAGTAACCAAATTAAACTTTACTTCCTTACAAAACTTGACTAACCAATTCATTCTTTTTTAGTTCTCTCTAAAATTGCTGTATGTCTTCCTTTTAAAGATTTTTTTGGAACTCTTGAAAGCTGTTCTCACTGCACTCCCTTCTCCACCCCACCATTTGATCCAGCCGTGCTCCAGCTGGGTACAAGAAGGACATCGTGCTGCCCTCGGTGCCTCGGCTGCTGTGCTCCACAGTCGTGCTCTTCTGCATCCACTTTTTACTGACATATTTCTTATATGCAGCACACTGTGAAAGGGATACAGGATGTTACATGAGGTGTACTGGAATGCTTTATTATTAAATATTTTAAATTAATCATGTGTGATAGTTAATTATTCATTCAAACAAACCATGAAAAATAGCGACTCCAGCAATTTCCTCTCTCCAGTATCAGATTGCTACTAAATGTATGGCACAATAAAACACTCAAATTAAAACTTCCTGATGTGACACCAAATTACTAAATACCCAAACTGCTGAAAAATTAGAAGTAGAACCCTTGCACAACATATTTATTATATTCATGTCCTAC
This sequence comes from Struthidea cinerea, assembly GCA_013397865.1. Lineage (NCBI taxonomy): Eukaryota > Metazoa > Chordata > Aves > Passeriformes > Corcoracidae > Struthidea > Struthidea cinerea. Next base: position 1,298,485 of record VZTI01005707.1, on the reverse strand, counting down.
TCAAAAATGCATCTTATTTGGAAATTGGAAAGGAATTTCTTGATTTGCGTGAAACTTTTGAACAGCAACATACGCAAACCTTAAGGAAGGTACATCATGTGCAAGTAGTTGATGGTGTATGGTGAAATTAAATAATTACATAGCAGAATGTAACCTCTTGAAGTCAGTCTTTCCCACCTGAACAACTTAATTTTTATTATTCCTAATTACTTAGAGTGCCCTTCACCAAGAAGGAGCAAGAACAAAAGTTCGCTGCCTCAAAGAACTTGAAAATTAAAATCTTATTCCATCCTACTTGTGACAAGGCCAGTGTTGGTGGCATTAGTCCTTGTACTAAATAGCATCACAGGATATGAAGAATTTTTAGGAAAGAAACTCAGAAGGAAAAAAGGAAAAACAAAACATATAAGAAAGAAATCTCTAAAAGAGATGAAGGTTAAGACAGAAAGAAAGAGTTCAGCCAAATCAAAACATGGTACATGCCCTGTTAACTCACCAATGTTATCTTTTTTTACACTCTCACACATCTCAGGGTCAGACTGAGTAGTCCTCTCTTGCCCTTCCCTAACAATCACCAAAGCCATAAAAAAAAACAATCCCAGAAAGATAAAAACAGGATAGAAAAGAGGAAAGAACCCATACCCCAATCTTATTTTTATTTATGATTTTACTGTAATTTTGTCATACATACTCGGCTGTATAAGTTTACTTCCTATATAATTCCTAAACCCTGCACAAAATGTAAACATAAGACTTTTGACTGAACTTAATGATTCTGTTTTGAAATGCCTGGTTTCTGGCAGAGATATCATTACAGTATATATTCCTGAAGACTCAGTGTAACGATCAAAGCACTCTGAAAGTACAGTGATCAATGAAGAGCTGTTTGTCTGTCAATCCTTCAAGAGAAGCAGGAGTGCCCAGCTCAGCAGAACAGCAGGAGAGCATGCTGCCATCTGAGGGAATTGCAGCTTGGCCATGGTCTCTCCAAGGTAATAATATTTTGTCAGTATTATTTCTTTTCTTACTATGAAAAGAGATCCGTCTTCTGTGAGCCCGTTTGTTAGACTGCAATTTACAGGTTTAACCTTTCATTAGTCTCTATCCACTTTCATTAAAGCCACTAATTTGACAAGTGAATGACTTCTTTTTGAGAGGTTTGTCTTTTCCTTTTCCAAAGAGATTTTTTTTCACCTTGCCTATCAGCCTGGCCCAGGCACTGAGTGTCATTATTTCCTTCTCTGCTGACAGCAAGAGGATGGAGCAGGAGAGCGCCCAGGCAAAGGTTTGCAGAGGTGCAAAGAGATTACATACATGAATGAATTTTAATACTGGTCACCTTTTACCGTACTCATACTCCGTTCTTCCTTTCTCCCTTTCCCCTCCAGTAAAAGCCCACGTCACCTCTCTGTGTTGGTGAGATATTCCTAACAGCATCCTTGAATCTTTTTCCCCTTGCACATCCTTCTTCTCTACTTCCTTCTGCTTTGATTCTCCTTTGCTTTCTTCTGTTTCATCTTTTCTCTAGTCAGGTCTCCTATTATTTGTTTCATCTTTTGTTGCTCTTTTCCCCCTCTACATTTGCTCTTTTTCTGTGCTGCTGACTTAACTTACTTTCTTCTCCCTTTTTTTTCTCTTCCCCACCCCAAACAGCTTTTCTAATCTTTCTCTAAAGCACAGCAGAACAAGGAAATTAGAGAACCTTGTTAATTATGTTAATCTAGCACCTCCTCAGTGTTGTTCTTTTCTTGATCATTCTGCTCCCTCTTGCTTTTCTACAAGGATAAACAACTTCTAATGATAAAGGGCAGAGAGAGAAGCAAAGATCATGCACGTGCTCTTCTGAAGCCTCATGATCCTTGCTGGAGCCATTTGCTAATTTTTATATCTATTATCTATTTGGTTGTTGCATAATAAGAGCCTTCTCCTTTTTGGCTCCAAATGAGCCAAATACAGCCTTTCAGTCTTCTCTGCCATTTTATGGCTCTTCCATCTTTTTATAGTAAGAAATTGGAAATATATTCTGCACAGTGTTATTTGTAAGCTTCTCCCATCCCTTTCAGTTTTCTAAGTGTTATTTAACTGTCAAAGTTTGGGACACTGTATGTGAAAAATACTACTCAGCATCCCTACACTGGAAGACCTGTGACAGAAAAGGAAATAAGCCCTCCTGAAAGCGTTTATGTTTCCTGAGCAGCAGCACATGGAATGTCTGAGAGTCATTAGGTTCCTTCAGCTGTTACAATATGGGTGAACATAAGCCAATACATAAGAGCTGTTTGGAAAGAGCCAGCATTAGTGGGGTCAGAGAGGAATGGGTTCCATTCTGTACAGTGAGGTTTGTTCCTATACAGCCTCTGCTTCATAGTGCCAGAATCAATGAGCTGAGACAGGTTGTTTCTTCTCAGGTCAGATTGTGCATGGGGTGAGCAGTGCATGAAGGAAAAATACTAGGGCGTCCTGAGGTTATTATACAGACGAGGCATAAGCAATTGGAAAAAGGAGTGAAATGCAAACTGCCATGACAAAAGGAAAAAGATAGAAAACATAAAATGAGTTCAGGCCAGGCAATCACCAGGGATGGAAAGAAAAAGAGGAGAGAGGTGGAAAGTAAGACATTTTAGCTCCTATCTACTCAGTAAATTTCCACAGATTATTCAGAATACATGAAATTACACATAACTCCTCAAAGCTGTTTACAGTGAAGCTACTCCTACCTCAACCATGTCATTTACTCTTTACAGACAACAAGTAGCAGTAATTTTTATCTATGATAAAAACATGGTATGATATATAGGTATCCAACATTATCCAAAAAAACTAAGCTCTTCCTAAGAACACACACTTAAATCCCTAGACAGAGACAATGCATTTTTTTTCTCTTGTTACATATGTAGGTTCTTCCAACTGAAAGTGTTAAGTCGTACACAAAGGAGCATAGAAAATCAAAAGCAAAGCTAGGAACAGAGATAAGTGTCCTGCTTGCAGAGTCTGGCTCTGAGAACCCTTCACCCTTTTTCATAAAGACATTTTGAAGAAAAAACTAAACTTGTAGCTGACATTAACACAAGTGGGCATCAGGTAGGTCTTCAAATGTACCTGGAATGAGAAACAAGACAAAGAGATAACCTGTTGAAATTTCCTTGATAATTTCTGCATGTCATTTTTCTCAATACTAAAGTTATAGGCACTTTGAATCTTAACTATATGTTTCTCCACCTGGGAAATTTAAGTGTCCCAAACAGACAAGCCTAATGCAAGCAATCTCAGGCTGTTGAGATACAAGAACAACAGCCAAGAAACAAACACAGACTCATGGGAAGAATATCAGGAAGTTGCTTCACTAAATATCTAACAAGCCCCTTCTCTCACTAGATTTCGGAAATCAAATTTTTAACAATCTAATCTGGAGCCTCCAGCTATTGGCTGATTAGATTCATTTTCTAGGTCTACAAACAACCTAAGAAATATGGTTTTCTGCATTTCAGTAAAGCCAAGATCCCAACCTTGGGCATATAATCCTAAATGATTCAAGAACATTTAGAACAATCTCCAACTAAATTAGTAAAGGAACTTTATGATTTATGCTGTCACTGCTGTCTTTTCTAAGGAGAATAAGGTTTTATCTTATTTTATTTTTAAAAGATCAATTAAGGAAAAGTTGACTGGTGACAAGAACTCTTCTAATTACTAAGTTTTCACAGTATTAAATACTTAAAGTTAAATCAACCAGCATTTAGCAAACTACTGCTCCCCCCTTCTCCCCCTCCACATACACACTTTTTTCTTTCTAAAAGCCCTCTACTGAATTAGCTGTTAGGTACTAATTGCAAATGATTAAGCACTCACTAGTCTTACACTTCTTACTTTAATATTAATGTGATGTATTAGCATGGAACATGGCTTGTATTAATATTATAAATGGAAGCCTGCATGGATCACTGCCTACTGTTTTGCATTACAAGGAGCATGCAGCTAAAGAAAAAAGTCCAATTTAGACCAGAAAAAGCCTAGCACACCATCTATTTCTGTTGGCAACAAAGAAGTAAAAGGACTGAAGAAAATAAAGTTAAATACTATCTATTTATATAAGCAGCATATCATTTTTTCCATAAGCAGCAGCAACAAACATATAAAGAAATAAATTTCTCTCATCCATCTCTGAAATAACTGGAATATATGAAGCTAAAGTTAAATTTAAATTACTCCATTAAGCAGAGCCATGCCACAGAAAAATATCTTTTCTGCCTTGCTCTACAGAGGTAACGAAGTTGTTTTTTCTGCGTATATCAGGTTCAAGGATTATACTCCATTTAAACATCTTACTTGTGATCTCGTATTCATAGGATACCGAAGAGTGCTTAGTGTGTTTTTAGAGTTTGTATATTTGTAATTATTTATCCTTCCCCCAAGGTAGCTTTCTCATTTCTTCAGCCACCATGGGCATGTCAAACATAGATCTGTTAGCATGTACAGCTTAACTAGCTTGCCTTGCGTTTGTTACAAAAAATAAGCTGTGTGCTAAAATTGAATCCAATTTTTTAGAAGTGAAAAACATTGGTTTCATTCTTCATTGCTTTGTGCAACTATAAATGGACATAATATGCTTAGATGATAGGCAAATAAAAGGTCTCTGCACACGAACTGTGTCAGTTCTAAAGAAAAGCACCTTCTACAAATTTATTTTTCTCAGGAAACTAAAGAGTTTCCTCCAAGATGAAATTTTTAATGCTAGTTATTGGAGAAGTATGGAAAATATGACATGCACACTTAAAAATAAATGACAGGTTTCCTCATCTGGAAAACACAATACATCTCTTTTTTAGTTTTTCTCTTGAAGCTGGTTATGAGAAAAAGCTAGTGGAAGGAAGAGAAATTATTTATACAGTACTCTTATAAATAAGTTGGAAGGATCAATACAAATGCGACTTTAGAAAGAGAAAGCCTGAGAGCAGAAAAGTGAAACCAGCAGCAGGATCCTGGGATACCTTTGCCACTACAATAGGAGCAGGAATGCATAGTGACAACCGAGAAAAGAGCGATGTCAAAGCTCTGAGCCATAATATCCCATAGACACACACGACTGCTATTGACATCAGAGAGGCTTCCACAGAGAGCAAAAGGAGAATCTAGTACAGAGATTGCTCTTAAAGAGAGTGAGCAGCTCAGCCACATCCCAGCACGTAACACAGGACACCACCATTCCTCAGCCAACTCCCGTGGGCGACTGGTGCCCCCACTCATTTAAAGCTGCACCTGGATCAAGGAACATCAACACAGAAACAGCAGAAGTAAAACAAGTGTTTGCTAATGCAACAAACAGGCTGTAAAGAGCCAAGGAGCAACGGATGGGAACGACCCTCCCTGGCAAAGCACAGCCTCCTTGCAAACTCCTGTGCACTGCCTCCAGCTGTCACTGTCAGGACCCTTTAATTCTGTGTGGGTCCCACGGCAGAGCCCTGGGCAGGCCAGCAGAGAGGACTGGCTGAGCACAGGAGCGAGAGCTGGCAGCAGCTGTGCAAGACTGTGTGTGTGATCGTGTATTAGAGTCAAAGACATATTTAGGAAGCATTGTAATTGGAAAAATATTCCTTCTTCAATAATAAAAAGTAGGGGTTTTTATTTTTTAATCTCTACTGGATTTAATGGGGGATTATGAAGATGTGCCTCTAATTGGTCTAATGATTTTTTTTGTTTTGTTTTCTATAGCATGTCATTATAAAAAAGCAGCAACAGTGGCCCTCTGTAGCTTTGCCTTTTAACGATTTCTGCTGTCATAATCCTGAAGCACCTTTAGCATAGGGAGACCCTTTTCCCAATTTTTCTTATTCCCTTCCAGCCATCTCAGAAAGAGACAGGAGCTGACTGAATTAGCCACGGCCACAGAGTGATGCTGCGGCAGGTTCAGGAGTTAACCCAGTTCACTTGAATCCTACTGAGTCAATCTTCTGCCACAGAAGTTGGCATAAACTTGTTCATCTAGGAGAATGGAGACATACCTTATACACATAGCAGACATCCAGATTTTTCTGAGACGGATGTCAGTCAAAATTCTCCACATCCCTGTGAAAAGATGAGTAAAGGATTGTCCAGCTTTAGCTTCTTCATTAGTCCAAGAATGCAAGATTATTGGGGTTAATTTTATGGAGATATATCTATATAGATAAATATATACAGAGAGAGAGAGACATAAATATTCAAAGAAGGAACCTTTGGAAAAATAGTAATCAGATTATTAAAAACACTATCAGATTACATAGATTCTGATAGAAGACTGGTATCAAGTTCAGATAGCTCTCTAGACCTTGAATTCCAGCTCTTAACTTATTGAATTTACAACCCTGATAATGCTTGGGATTTTCAATGTATATCTTTGTTATGACTGCATATACAAAGAACTGCTATAGAAATTCAGTGTTTTCCTATATTTATCACACACTGTCACAGAAGTTTCTCAGTCTTCTGTTTTTAGAATTGGAAATAAACCTTTTGCTAAGAATATAATTTTCAATAGGAACTACTTCCTACCAGAATCCTAATACTGGTAATTCCTTGGAGTAAATACTGCCATTTCTGCCATTGAATCAATGAAACTGAGCAGTTGTTTCAAGTCAGATCCATATCTGATTATTATTCCTCTCAGCTTTAATTTCTAATGCAGGACAAGAAAACACAACAGCAGGTTCCCATCTCCAGTGAGGGCTGTCCTTTGGGAATTATGTATTTCTCACTAGCAGTGGCTAAATCCCCTTTGAAGCTGCAAGGCAACCATTTATTCCATTGTGTCTAATACAAAAATGGTGCTGAGCATCACCCAGACATCATCTTACTGGGTGTCACAGCTCACTCATAAAAGAGCCTGCCACAACTCTTCCATTTCTTTCATTTATGTTATCTGCTGCACCAGAGTGGTTTGGGATAATTGGCAGTGGAATTCTGTTAACATGAACTTTGGGACTGAATTTTTTTCGATTAGTGAATGTTCCTATTGCACATTGGTGACTGCCTGTGCAAGCATTCATTCTTCAGAAATGCTACTGAGGCTCTTTCTCTGAAAAAGAGTGTTTGGAAAGAATTCAAAACAAAGGGAAAGAACCCAACAATAATCAGTAAACACAAGAATTCTTGTGGCAGTAAGAGAACCAGAGGAAGCAGTAGGTTGGTGTTTGGCTGCATGCACTAGTCTGTTCAAGGATTGTGCTGTTACTTTGTATTAAATTTCAGTTTCTGCTGAACTTTCCCAGGAGTTTTCCACTTATTTTCCTTTTGGAAAGAATGGGTAAAATTAGCCACTAGAAGAGCTGGATGGTAGAGGAGTTGTACAGTATATGGCTTTACAAACTTGGATTACATCTACACCTGTGAATACATCTCCATAGTGTAAAACACTTGCCTGAGTGTACCTCATAGTTTGGCAAAAAAATCCTGCTGCTGGTGTTCTAATCCATGGGATGTCAGGCTCGGCAAATGAGCTTCAATTTCACTATTCTTCTTTTTACACAGCACTGACTTGATGAAAAGTTAGGGTATTATTCTTGTTACAACAGTTCACTATCAACAGTTGGAGGGGTTTTTATAATTTTCTTTGCAACTGTGTATTAATGCTGAAATTTATCTTTTTCCCCCAGTATATTTCACTCCTTTTTCAGGGTAGTAAGCAATATGAAAGGTCTAAAAACCCCATTTCACAGCGCCAGCTACCTCACCCAAGTGAGCAACAGTTGCTTTAGCCAATGGACATCACAGAAATCTCAAGATATTTTTATTGAATATTAAAAACAACTCGACAAATTTCTCATATAAATTACAATTCTTCAATTTTCAATATACAAACCACCTCTCCAGGGCTCACTACACTACTCTGGATAGCAGGACAGTCGGAAAAGAGATATCAGCCTTCACTACTGATTACACTGCAGTGGAATCACCCACCCTCTGCTGCCTTAGCCCTGCTGACTTCTGCAAACAGTTGGGGACATGGGAACAGAGTCTCTGCAAAGTTTTCTGTCTACAAATATTTAGTAACTTGATCTTACACTGATCTGAAACACCAAGTTCCAACTCAGGAAAACATTTCAAACCTTCTTTAGCTTTAATTCAATAAATTACCTAACTGAAGTCTACTCACTGAATTACTTTGGTGCCAAAAGTGCAACAAAGCATTTAAGCATGCACAGAGACAAACTGCTCTGCACTTCTGAAGCTTGTACTCTTAACGGAACACATCTTAACTGAGTGTCACACTTCAGAGCTGAGGAATGAGGCTCTCACCCATGTTACTTCCATTTTTCTGTAGTCCTTAACAAGAAGCATCTTATTCAGTCACCTCTTATTGTATTGTATCAGGTCTGCAAGCACTATAGCTTCAAAGAGGCAAAGTGCTAAAAATGAGACAGGCTGATCATATGAGATCAAAAATATACAAGAATTCGGATAAGGAGGTAGAGAAAAAAAAAGGCAAGAGGAATGAAAGCATGTGCTTACAATTCCTGGACAAGAACCGTTCTCTCAAAGACAATGTACTGTACATATGTTATTTATATGCCACCATTTTAATGGCCCTTCAATGAAAAACATCTTGTTACCATAGTAACTGCCACATTGCGTGCTGTCTCTGAGACTCCTGCATCATCACACAGGACACGCACAGCGTTTCACACCAATAAGTCATGGGCATGTCTGGTATTTTACGAAAGAACGACGTGCACATATTTTCTCTACTTTAACCCATTATCTCGCACACACACTATTGATGTGAATTTCTCAAAGAAAAAGGAAATGGAAAAGGAAAATTGTGTTCTTGTTATTTGTCCTATTGTTTCGGCAGAGAGCAACATGTGCTCGTAATGACAACTCACAATAGGAGAAAAAAACCCTTTATTTTCAACTATTATCTTACCTCTCCATGCATCCACAAGCTATTTACAAGCTGAAGAAGAACCTGTTGCATTGTTTCATCTCATTTTAAAAGTGCCTACTTAATTCCTTTAGGCGTTTCTGTAACACAGGATACTTTGCAGGGAGTTATGCACGTTTGCAACAGAAACTCCCTGCAAAGACTCTCACTGTGAGGTGCAGGCAGAGGTCTATCGCCACCCTCCACCCCATCATTTATACATGTACGATTCTGTACATCTTACCCAAGCCATTGCCAAGAAACTTCTGTTGCCCCAATTGCTACCACATTTCTATCCAATGCTATATTTTTGTCAGTCATAACTACCTTAAAGATTTAAAACTACACAAAAAGTGGACTGAATTTTTCCTTTGGGAATGGGCACAATAAAAAATGTTTTGTCATGAGCCTAAGGAAATGTTGGGTGTCTGTGCACAGTCTCCAAAGGTAGAACTTCAGAATAAATTATGCAAGAGTATCTTCATGCTGCATACAACAGCTCTGAATCCTGTGAACCAACATCCATTCAGCAGTACAGCTGAAGAAAACACAGGTGAACAGTCTGCTAGTTCTAATTTGATGAGTGTAACATCTCCAGACAGTTTATTCACTTTAAATGGGCAAGTTTATTCATTTTGAATGCATTAACACCCAATAACTTTTTTTTTTAAAGAAAGGGTAATTAACCCTAGAGCCTACCTGTGGGAAATAAACTATCAATATTGTTGGCTATCTTCAGGATACAATCAGAAGGAACACCAAGCTGTTAAATTTATATCATTACAATACTGTTAAACTTAGTAGCAGATACACAGTGAGCCAGTGCTTGAAGATTTCTTGAGACAAAGGAAGAGTAGGAACCTTAATTGCCAGACTTAAGGCTCCTGTTCTACAACACAGAATAGATATGACCATTTCTCACTGCAAAATCCTCTCTTACAAGAAAAGAAGGATGCCAAAATTCAAACCACGTTCTTGCCATGCCTCAATGTTAAAAGACCCAAAAGGCTCTAATTTGAGGGTAGATGAAAGTCAGGCAAGTTTACCCTGTAGTCCAGGAAATTACTAGAAGATGATTATACAGAGGGCTGAGGGGAAATCCCACCATCAGGGGACTGCTGCTAGGTCAGCACCAGGTCCTTCCTAGGGCTCTGCCTCATAACACAGGCCCAGCAAGAAAAACAGGTTTTGAATGTGTGGCTTATAACCACACTAGTTTTCCCTAAGTTTCAGAAAACATATCTAATGTTCATTAAAAATGTGACTCTTCAGGAGAGATATTTTTCTTTGGCTATTCCAGGATATCCTGCATTGTCACTGATAGGGACAAAACTTGTTCAACTTTTTAATTGACTACAAAGTATGGAAGCCCTGAGGCCACAGATACACATTGCACAACAGACTGTTTTTGCTTTCCCACTAAGAATCAGGAGAAGACTTGCAGTATTTTCCTCTTACTCATGAAATCGGAAACTGAAAAAAACAACAAAGTTCTCACACTGTACGGAAATGAGCTCAGTCCCAAGACAGATATCGTGAGCTTTAAATCCTCGCACCAGAAGTTATTTCAGACCTGACAAAACATACTTGTTTATAATATCAAGCATAGGTTCTAATGACAGGAGTCACCATATCTGCACATTCTAGGCCACACTGCTGTGCAAAAAATGGAGGTGGGGGTAGGTGGGAGTGGGGTCTTGTTGATATTTTTTTTTCTGTCCAGATTGCAAGGAACCTCTTGTTACTTGTATCAGAAAGCCTTTTATGGTCTGTTATTCAGTCAAAAGATAGAGGGCATGAAATTAGAGCTTAACATAACAAAGTTAAAGTGCCCATATTTCTGTTACTAGGTTTAAGACACAGAAAAAAGCCATGTAAAATTCTATATGTACCTGCAAATTTTGTCAGTTTTGAAAAGAACAGGATGAAATAGCATCAGAGATTATAAAGCAGTTCAAACCTTCCTGTGGGCACAGAAGTCAAGAAGAATAAAGCCAAAATTTTTAACATTTAAAAACCTATAGATACGACATTAGTAGAATTTTAAGTTTTTTAGTTCAATAACCCCTCAAAGTTTGGCTGACTGTTTCAAGTTTTGGGTTAATTTCTTTAGTTGTGATTTTACTTTGTATTCCTCAAATTCTTAAATACCCTCACACTTGAGTCCCTTTTGTAGCTTTCTTCTCAAACCTCCTACTTCCCATTCTAGTGAATCACTAAGACAACTTTAAATTGTTATTGCACATCTAATAGCACAAGCATCAATTATGTGGGTTTTTGCTATTTAATGTCTTTAAATTCTACACTTTAGATCAAAACAACCCAACAAACCCAAGCCACTTCTGCTTGCTCAGAAATCATAATCTGCACTGTTACTGTTAGTATCAATAAGGGACCACACCCTGAAACAGCAAAACACAGATTTTGTGGCAGAGTTGGAAGAAAGTGAAACAACTGGATGTCACTTTGGATTTGGTTTCTTTACATTTTCAAATTGTTCTGCATTGTGCAAGAGCAATATGGTTTAAAAATAATAAGAAAAGACAAGTAAGAGACCACTATTTCCTGTATTTTGGTCAATTTAGTACATAGAGTTCTTTTTACCTATATCTTATCAGTGGCGTACAGGAGAAATAAAGGGAATGTGGGAAAGAGATGGGAAAAGGAAATGTACTTTGGTTATTTTAGAAGGCTCTTAATAGCTGCTAGAAAACTATCAGGGAAAAAAGTGAACCTATTCCAAACCTCCATATGTTCTAAAGCCTATTCTAATTCCAAACCTTCATATATTCTAAACTTTTTTTTTTTTTTCTCCAGCACTGGAGAGAACAAGTCACTCATTCAGACATCCAAGATCCATATGAGCAAGACCTAATTGTGAACTCTGTTGCCCATCCTCAGCTACCTTTGTGTTTCAAGTTTTTTTCCACCTCTCTTTGCGTCAAGGAGAGAAAAGTATAGTTATGATTTTAAAACTTGCTGAAGCAGCACTTACTAAAGTATGCACTCAGGATTCATTTGTGTTTGAGATCTTTCTTACCTAAATTTTAATCCCACCATTCCAGGCATCACTCATTATCACCTGAAATTCAGGAACCACAAGCAAAAAAACTGACAGAACACATGGTTACAAGAGAGTGATTTTCCTAGCAAAGACAGACATGTGAAAGCTTTCAGAACTTCTTTTCCAACTCTTGTGAGTTTTTAATGATTTGGATAGCGTGGGTAGTGGAAACAGATGCTATCGTCTCTACATTTTTGGCAGAGGATAAAGCAGCAAAGGCTAACATATTCATGCTGTTTGCAAACTCATGTATACCACAGATCATCTTTCCAAAATACATTTGGGCAGGACAGAAAATTTTCAGCTCTTGATGATATAAAATTGTACTATTAATGTCTAAATATATCATTACTTTTTAAAAGAAAATACCCCCCTCCCACAATGCATAGTCTTTGCTGCTCTCAAACGGATAAAGGATACATATCTGGGCAGCCCTCTAGATTCCTTCCTCTCCCATGAAAGAAAATCATGCTTGCCAAGTGCTTGAGGATCCTCAGATGGAAGACACTTTGTAGGAGTAAATTCCTTTATTCATTGCTACCACGCAGCATTCAGTACATCCATAACGCTTCCTGCAGGCTGAAGACTATATTAAGACCCAGTGCAAGCAGATGTAACTCCACTGACATCAGCAGAGCTGCATTTACTTCCATCAGGCCTCAACATGGTCTGAACACTGCTGCCTGTGGTCCATACATTGTCCATTCTTACTAGTGAAGCTTTTGTAAATTAATAATAATTGTCTAGATCTGATCACAAACTTAGGATACACAGAAAAGGAAACTAGTACAAAGCAAGCATCTATCTCTGCTTTATCTAAGCTCTACCCTGTCCTAAAGAAGCTTGGTTAGGAGCATTAAAAGAATTTAACCTTTAAGCATCACAAAACAATAAAGCAGTTAAGTATTAAGGAGCGCTGATACAGGGTTTGAAGTATTGTATCTTTCATACAACACTGCACCAGCAGCCTCTGCAACTCACAGGTATCCCTGTCCTTTGTGTTATCCCCTCTCAATTAGCTGTAGGCTGTAAAACAAAGATGCACCTTGCAAAATATTTTAAAAATAGCATTTATCAAGCAATAGCCTGAAAGAATTTAAACCGCATTCAAAGTCATGAAAGAAGAGGAAAGTAATTCCAGAATACAAGCAACATGCTATCGTCTGAGATCCTAATTCCACTTTGCACAGGCTGGACACTATGTAAGTGTACATCCTCTTTAGGGTCAATGGGATCATAGGGATAAGGATGCCCTGAAAGGGGATCTGGTTTCAGAATGAGGTTTTCTAAGCATTCCCATAGCTCTGAGTCTAAGGAGAGTATCAAGTAAAAGGCCACTCAGATATTTTGGGTCAACAAGTACTTAAAATTGGCAATAAAATGCAGGATATTTGGGGGGTTTCGCAACAGTTAGAAAATAAATCTCAACTCAAGATTCACTGTCTGACCTTTGATCTGACTTTGATCTGTTACTGGAGAGTACTCTGGAAAGCAAGCCTCCTAAAATCAAGCTGGTATCACTGACAGCACCATCAGGGATTATGATGAGTACATCACACTAATGTTGGCTTGAACTCTATCAAAAACATGGAAGGGGAGGGTATCAATACATTTCCCATTGTGAGAACCAGAAAGACATGAAAAAGGGAATGGTGTTATTTTCTGGCTTCTATTAACCATGTCCAGTAACAATTAAAAACAAGACACTTGCTATCATTTCTCTACAGTGTGGTAAAAATATTGTAGTATGTTTTGTATTTTGGCTTTTAAGAGTGAGAACAATTTGATCTTTCTGATTTCTTTATCTTTAGCAAAGTAATGACATAGGCTTTTATATATCATCTTTTGAAAATAGTGTTTCATGTTTTGTGCACTCCAGGCAATTTAAAATCAGACTTGCCTCATACCAGACTGATACTTAAAACAGGTGGTGTTAGAAAAAAAATGGAGTGGGCAAAAATCAAGCCTCAGTTATACATATTTTTTTAGTTTAAAGCTACCAGAAATCTCCTCTGCCTCTTTTAAACTGTAGGCTATTTCCATATACACAACAGGAATAAGAATTCTTAGGATAATCTATCATGGATCTATGATCCTACTCAGTTACACTAAGCATTCTGATTCAGTTCCAATGAATTATACTAATAATTAAAGAAGCTAAAGAAGATAATGTGTTAAGTATACTTTGAATAAAAACATAAATACATTATTGTTTTGGGGTTTTTTTTAAATACTTGCAGTGAATTGACAGAAGGAGACAAATATGCATTATAGTGAGGTGTTCAACCCAAAACACTCGCCTTTCTGAATAAGCATTATGGCAATATACAGTATTTCCTCGTTTGCTTTCCAATTTCCAGCTATGGTTGAACAGTCTGGAATCATGGTGGCCACCCTCCAAGTCCTGATTACAGCACTTCTGTGAAAAGCAGTGACTACAGCCCAATGTTGCTGTGTTTTTCCCTTTTAGAAAAGCTGTTTTGGTAATAGAATGGCTCAAAGAAGGTACAGCTGTGATGGAGAAGATGGGGAATAAAAGACAACCACTTTTTGTGAGGATTACTGTGTACCATATCTAATGCCTCTTATTCTATCTGTATGCTTGAGGCAATAAGCCCTACCAGTAAACCTTTAACCTTTCACATTTTCTATTCAAAGACTGTCGAGACAGATGGCAGTAAATGCCATCTTTATTGAATTATGATGCATAGTACTTTACCAGAAATAACCAAGTATTAATCAAAGTACAAAGGTTTGAAAAAGGTAGAGCTGAGAGAACTTTCGGAAGAAAACAGCTTGCCAGGTATGCTCCCATATTGCTCTCAAAAATTAAAATAAACATCCCAAGAGTTAGAAAACTTGCTAGATAGCAAGCAGGGTTGTATGAAGCATCTTTCAGACTTCCTATAAATTTTCAGAATATTCTGCCCTTTGTTCTGTGCCATGTATTCTGTGCCTGGCATGACTGTTTTCCTGGGTAAAAGCATAATTTTTAAATTTTAATTTCTTTTGCTTTAATTTTAGTGAGTTCACCAAACTTGTTAAATTACATATGGTATTCTTTGGGCCT
Source organism: Struthidea cinerea (assembly GCA_013397865.1). Classification (NCBI taxonomy): domain Eukaryota; kingdom Metazoa; phylum Chordata; class Aves; order Passeriformes; family Corcoracidae; genus Struthidea; species Struthidea cinerea. The sequence continues at coordinate 1,283,455 of VZTI01005707.1, read as the reverse complement.
CTTACTGGTTTGGGAGGTTTTTTAATGTCTTGTTTTGGTTTGAGGGTTTGGATTTTAGCACTTTTTTAAACCTCTTTGCCTCCTCTTGTGGTTTTACTGGCTTTTTGACATCTTATCTTCATGCTTCTGCAATTTGTCTTGGCCAAAGGACAAAATCAACACTGGTCTCTCTCTGAGCAGTCACATTCTTCACACTACAGGCTGGAGATGGGACACTGCAGTAAACCTGCACTCGTGTGCTCAGCGTAGGGCCAGAAACAGTCTGTGACTTGTTCCCCACCCCAGAGGAGTTGTGAGCTACCAAATAATCTGGTAAACCAAAAGCACATATTAGAGTTGGAATCACTTAGTACACGACAGCTCTGGAACTGTCAAGCAATTACTTGGAACAATTATCTTCCGTTTTTTTATCTTTAATGGCAAAAATACTACTAATTTGTAATATAATAGAACCTCTGAGACAAACAGATACATGATGAGGTAAACCCAGGTGCAACCTAGGTCTAGTCATGACAACCAGGAACATCCCAACAGGGCACTACAGCCCTTATAGCCCTCTCACTGTTCCCCATAAAGCCAAACCCCAGATAAAGCCCCAGCTATCCCATAAAACAACTTCTGTTAGAACCAAGGAAGGAAAATTAAAGACCTGGCTATAGACGTGTGCATACATTAGAAGAAGTACCCGTGGATGGATGACCTTTTCTCATATTAACTTTATTTTATGAGTGTGATTTAAATACTAACCAGCAGGTAATTTGTTCATGCACTTGCACGCTGAATACCTAGAATCGAAGACATCAGTTAAATCATACCAGGCTTTGAGGAAGAAACTCAAACTTAAAAATTCTGTTTGGTTCAAGCTGGAGCCAAAAAACTGTAAACATCTACTGCAGATAAAAGAGTTTTCTCTAGTGAAATCCCACTAGGTGTTTTTCCAATAGCAATTCTCATTTAACAAGTGCACTCTGCCATGCAGGTGGGACCTATTACAAGCAACAGCACATTGGAACACAAGCCTTGCATAATTAATATTTATTATTTACGAATATTCATTTTATTTATGTCTTTATTGCCAGCCTCACACTCTACTAACCGTAGCAGGAAAGCAGTAAAAGTTTCCACTAGTTATATACACCTTCCACTTTCTAAAAATATCTCTAAACACCTAAAACATACATTTATTATGAGATTATTTTAAATTAAATAGAACAAAATAGACTGATTTATCACTTGTCATAAAAGAAAACAAAACAGTGAGTGACTCCAGATGATGAATACACAAAGATGTCAACATGAAGCAAATTACAGTCTGAAGGAGCAGCTCACAGAGCTGATTTGCCTATGTAGCTGATATTACTCCCCGGTAAATTTGATGTGAGCCTGCTTACCTGCTAATGAAAGGAAAGTGAGTTACCCTGTGAACACAGGTGGGCAAAATTACATGCAGCTTATCCACCGAGGTCAGAGCAGCTGGCAGGCTGCTAATGACTCACCATGTTACCCCAAGGTAACCCGGCAGTGCGTTTGCATTCTGGACTCTGAAGCATGAGCAGCTGAAGGCACCACAAAGCCTTTCCACTTATTAACAGCAAGGAATGACTTGTAACACAGGGTGGTGATTTACAGCTGAGGCTGGTTCTTGTAATAGGGAGCTACTACAAGACCTGAAGACACTGTCATTTTATACGACCTGCAGTTTTGAACCTAATTTAAATATCTAAATTGCCCCTTAACCCTCTTTGTACCCTTACTGTACTACAGTAATTGTTATTCTTCTCTTTTCCCATGCAATGCGCCATGATATTTTTCATAAAGAAAAATACTGGTTATCTGTGGTTCATTGTTTGTTGTTACTGGCGGCTTCCTTTCCCTGATAGCATTTTTGGTGACATTTGTCTGGTTGTTGGCATTTAAAGAAACTATGGTTTGACTCTGTAAAGCACTTAACTACCTAAATTTGGTTCTGCTGTAATCAGTGAAGTATGGTACTTGTACAAATGTTTTGCTAAACTAAGGCATAATTAATATAATGAATTCTGAACCCCCAAATTTCTATTTCCACTCCAAAAGCACACTCACTCTCTGAAAGGCCAAAATAAATCTGAGGTATGTCCTACTCCAGTGGATGATAAATGTTTTTATTTTTTCTCATCTATAATAAATAAAAGTATATAAAATAACAAGTAAATAAAATAAAAGCAAATTTAAATAAAGTATATAAGTATATAAATAAATACTGATATTTAAGAACCAACATTGTCATAAAACATGCAGTATTTGTTCTGCCACTTGCTCAACTATTTTTTTTTAATACAGTTTTTGAGGATATAGAAAAAGCTCTAAAAATTAACACTACTAAATTTTATTTATCAATATTTCTTCTATATTTTAATAAGGACTGTAAATACAACTTCGGCTTTAGAGCAATTTTGGATATCAAATCACCCTGAGAATTTCTGTATGCTTCTGTGTCAGATGGCAAGTTCTACCACTTTACTACCAGTTTTAAATTGTGAAAAATTTCTATCAGCTATATTTCTATGATTATTCCCGGTTGACTTTTGCCAGGCCTGTGCTAAGTATAGAGGAAATTAAAATTTGCATTATATTCAAGCTATGCTTCTGCAGTTTTTAAGAAAAATATTGCTTTCAGAAATTAGATAACACCATTCTATTAGCAAGATTTGCGAAACTGTGATATGATATAGCACTACATATGTAAATGTGTTCCATAAGGTTTTAGAATCTGTCATCATCCTTGGGTTTTTTTCCCAGGACATTTTTATTTGTTGGAGGACAATGGGTCAAGTAGCAAAAACTAAGCAGTTACTCCAATATAAATTTCTCAGTTATTTGCCTTCTGCATTTATTTGCATTCAAGGCTAGGAGCAAGGAAGATTAGAACCTAGTCCATGGATAGCTTCCAAAATAACTTACTTGGGAAATCTCACATCAGGACTGCAGAAATAAAAATTGTGGGGAAAAAATCCAACAATGAGAACCTGAACAAAATAGTTTGAAATGTATATTTTTCCCCTTTCTCCTGCTATATCTGTCCCAGGTTATTTATTACTAAATATGGAGCACAAGAAACCTGGTGCACAGCAATGTAAATTCAACTTTAATGGTACACTGAAAAACATCTTATTTTTACCACAATCAGCATCTTTCTGGATATAAGAGAATTTACAGGGCACTGAAATAAAGCCTTAAATCCTTAATACTTTTCCTACATAAAGTAAAGGCTGATTGCTAAGGACAACAGAAACAGTATTTTGGTGAACTACAGACCCCACTTGTCATTAGTGGTCAGAAACTAAATTAGATCTCCCAATATATTTTTTCTATATGTATCCTAAACAATCTTCTTGCTATTTGACCCATGTAATTTGAGAAAATAAGCTGAACACTGGTAAGTTTGACAAAGCTGCTGTAAATCAGACTGCCCTACAGCTTTGTTTCTGATATATTCCTAGATTAAAATAGCTGATAATTTACATCCAAAGATGTAAAATAAACAACTTGTGAGGCATTCAAGTTGGAAGCACAACTCCTTCTGCAAAACTATGAGTAACTTATTCACTAGCATCAACCGTAATTTCATCTAGATTGCAGTCTTTACATTGTAGGCACTGAAAGGATATTAAATACAACAATATTAACTTCAGCCTTTGTCATCAAGCAATATCTCTTACTCTTTGAAATTGAAAACAAGAGTACAAAAATAAAAGTAAAGAAAGGACAATACGACCAAAATTAATTCTGAAAATCCAGAGGATATGGGTAAATGTTTGTGTGTCTACTGAAATGCTTAAACGAAAACCACTGTAAGCCTTAAAAATACAGCTAGATTGTAGCCCTACTTATAAAGGAAGAACGACATTTCTGATGCAAAATGTTAAAGCATGCTGAATGAAATATATTACACACTCATTCCAGGCTGGAGATCCATAAAGACTGTTTATTCTTTACTTAGCTTAGATAGTTTTGAGAACTCTAAAAAAAGGGGGGAAATAGAGAAAGAGACAAACATCACATATTCAATATTTTACTATCAGCTCCTTGGTTTCATTTAGTGTTAGCGCATATGTGCCTTGGTGCTTACAAAGAGTTCAAGGAACATTGGGTGTTATTAGATTGATAACCAACTCATATCCCCAGCAGGTGGCTCATAAATACTTAAACATATGCAAATTAGTTGGGAGAAGGTAGTCTTTATTTGTGGGTTTCAGGTCATACTAATGTGATTTTCTCTTTCAAACAGAACTAAACAGATGTGTCAGAAGGGGTAAAATTCTTAATGGAAGAGAACACAAATAGTTTCTAACCTGCTGGTAAGGTTAGAAATGTCACAGGTTATTGTCATTACCATGGAACAGAGAGTTCTTCATCATTTCAAATACCTTTTCATATCCACAGGTAGTCAGATAAGTGGCCATTACCACGTGTAGCAAAAGGACAAAGAGATGAGATTGAGTTCATTCATTTTTGCCTCTCGTGTACATTTCTATGGTTTTCTAAGTTTGCAATGGCCTATTGACTACATGGTGGGGGTGGTTCCCTCTTTTCTCCACTGAAAAACTCTATATATAAATCAGAAAGTATCATGTCTTGGAAGGCTACTTTCTCCAATTTTAAACAAACGTTCTCATACTTTGAGACAGTCTGCTTGGCACACTACTGACATGGGTACAGTTCTGTCAGAGACTGAAGGCAGAATCAAAAGGAAGATTTAAAAAAAAAAACTTTGATGCTGTTTCTCTACATTATTATTTTTAAGCAAGACAAAAAATAGAATGAAGTTAAAATTTAATAAGCAAAACAGTGACATAATCAGCTAATTTATAACACTGGCAGATCATAGCAGAATACCAAACATGAGTCATGATATGATCAGGGCAACTGACCTGATGTATCATTCAAAATATTTTTAAGGAAACCTATCACATTCAGTAAATCACAGCGGTTAAAAATAATTCCTAGCAAAATAATATTCTATTGAGTATGATTTTAGTCAATTCTTGCATTCAATTTACTCAATATGACTCATATATACATAAATATATATATAGCTTGAACGGGTAAACTTCAATGACCTTTGTAGTGTCCAACATAAGACTGCACACAAACCATCTCTTTGCACGTCTGCTTACAAAATTATAGAGCAGGGAAGTCAGTGGTGTGCACAGTTCATACCTATGGTTGTTGCTGCCTAAGGACAGACAAAAATATCTCTAACCAGACAACTGGGTTCCTTTAGGCATTAGCAGCATGTCTTCATTTAGTTTGATTTCAGTAACTGAGCCTTCAACAGTGAGTGCAGTGCAAGGTTGTAATTATGTCTCAGGAGTGAAAAAGCACCAAAGCTCAGGTTCTGCAAAGCTTTACAGTTGTGCTTCACTTTCTGTGCTGTAAGGAAGCCCATTCATCTCCAGGAAAACACTGCTCTGTGTGCACACAAATACATTCATAAGCCCTTGCTGGAATGGGGTGCAGGCTGGAATTATATTTCTGTCATTTGACTGTGCACACTTGCCAATTTTGATCAAGTTTTATCAGTTCAGTAAAAATGAAAAATTTTTGTCACTCCTGGCTGAGACTAATGCAATGAACCCCTGACTGTTCTTGGCCCGGCAATAATTCTAGCCCAGAATGACAGTTTTCATACCACTCAAATGACAGATCAATGGAGCAATATTCACATTGGCACAGATGGCCAGAGAAAGGCCTAGTGCACTGTACTTACTGGGCACTGAGGTTTGATATGATCAGCTGTTACCAAGAGCTCACACTGAAGAATATGGAGCGATGGGCACGGAATAACCAATCTGTCAGACCTGCACTGACTGACAGAAGGAGCAGGGGAGTGACTGCATAAAGGGACATGCATGTGAAGTCATATAGGATTCATCATTCCTAACCCAATTAGATGAATGACAGTGTTCCACTAATAGTGCAAAGTAGCTCATCTTTCAAGCAAAACAGCAGATTTTTAGGCTAGGGGGTTACCAGGGAGGTAAACCAGCAATAATTCTATTTTGTCTGAGCCAGAACCCTGTTGCTCTTGTGACACCAGGAGAAGCAGTAACATTCAGGAGCCAGAAGTAATCACAACATCAGCCCCTTCCTGTATCCATCGGGCAATATTGCAAACCTATCTCTTCAGATTTCCTCCTTTATTCCAAATGGCTTTTCCACCCCAAATTTCTTGTTGTTCCCTTCTCTCTAGACAAACGGTGCAGCAGCAAGTACCTGGGAGGTTCCCATGCATGGAGAAAAAAAGGGAGAATCTTCTGCATCAAAACATTTACTGAGAGAAGTAAGAAACTACAGTATGTTGCTTATGACTCTGTAGCTTACGACACTTGCATGAACTCAAAAAAGTGGTCACATTTCAAATAAAATTAGATCTGCCTGCCAGTCATGTTGATTCTCACTGCTGAGCTTCTCCTTAGTCCTTTTACTACATACATGCTGCACATCTGCACAAGCACCACACACATACCCTAAACTTCCCATGAAGGCAAGTTACTCCATCATTCTGTGAGGATGTGGAATTCCATACCTAGGTTTTAGGAGCTTTCTTTATGTCTGGAGTGTCCAGTGGCCTGGAATCCTCTATACCATTACTATATACTGGGGAGCAAATGGGAAAAAATATGGGAAAACTTTCTCCTAAGGAAACTTGACATTTTCCCCAGCGCCACAGCTGATTTCTACCTTCAGACACAGATGTCTCTCAGTATGTAGTGCCCAGGAGTTACACTGGAAGCTCTGGTTTGTAGGTGAGTCTGACACTGAAAGAAATCAAATATAACATCATAGCCACATTTAAGTAAATACACTACTAACCAAGTATTCCACTGAGCACAGAAGGCGAGCATAGAAGCAGAATGATAAATACAAGATCTTTTTAACTGATTGTGTAAAGGCACTGAACTTTTTAAAAATATGCTAGTTTTGAAATGGGAATATCCTAGCAGGGGTACTTAAGTTGCAGGCGGGCCAATTATCATATACAATGTATTACTGGAATACAGCAGTGTAAATCTAAATTGGAATTATTATTCCAGCTTTCACGGCGGACAAAAATATCACCACAGTCACATATGGAGTTCCCTCTAAAAGTTCTGTTTTCACCCATGGTAACTTGCTGGGGAAGATTATATGGGGTTAGGGGGAGAGCAGAGGCAGGGAGGGTGATGAAATTTTGATGCTTTTCCTGTACATAAATTACTTAAATTTTTTGGTCTGAAATATCTATCTTACAACTGCTTGATTTATAAGTGCACAAGAAAAGGATAATTGCTCCTGTTTCCATTCACTACACTATCCTGCATTATACACACTATTCTTTTAATTTTCTACTTACAGAGAGAACTAAAGAAAATTTATATAATAAAATAACAAAAATAGAAAGTAAGGTAGCTGCAAAATGCAAGCAATATAGGGGACAGGTATCGCACTATTACACTGTACCAAACTGTGTCATGAGTGCAATGTGAATTTAATATTCACACAAAGAAACCAGTGAAAGTAAAAGTTTAATGTAAAAATCTTAGCAGGCCCTTATCTGTAGTTACTAGTAGACTGTCTTTACACACAAATTCCCCTTTACTATTGCTCCCTCTTTTTTTTTTCTTCTGAAATGATATCATTTCATTCAGGCTATAAGGAATAGAGCTGAAGCTCTGCTAAAACATTCTAACAGCTTGTAAGATGCTGTCCTTTTCTGTTTTACATATCACCACCACTTATAAGTAAAAATATATTTTATGCTGGTCATGTAGAACACATTTCCATTGCACATTTCCTCCTTTTCTTTTTCTAGCTAATAACTTGGAGTAGGGATTTAAGTTAAATGGCTCTACACCTTGACCTCCATCTTGATGTGAACCATAGGTGGCAGAGACTGTATTAGAGTTGTCTCGGGGGTGTTATGCAAAAGACTTCAGTGCTTACATAGTAAAGAAAATTGTGCTTTAGTGCTAGCCTGCTGAGTATGCATTATAATTCTCTAACTATTTTCAGCAAGGTATTTTATGGGATTCAGTGTTTTCCGATGCCATATATTTGGTACGAGGTGGCATTAAATTTTTCATGTAGGGTTCATTAGCAAGGCATACATGTTAAATTTCAATTTTTTTCTTGTACTTTGCACACAAAAGTATGCCAAGTGGCTGACCAAAAATCTAAATCTTAGATCCTGAAACTAAATTCTTCTCTTTTTTAAAAAAAGATATTGTGTAAACAGTGTGATTCATTATAGATGTGCTTGGAAAAATATACCATAGAGAAAATATTGCCTGTTATAAACATACAGACTGTACAAAGCCAGGAAAATCTGCTAAAACCATTTCTGTTTTACTTGAGATCAGTTTTACAATATTGCTCCAGACGGTTATAGAGCAAAGACCTCACTTTAACATAATGGATTATGGGACTGGAGTTACTCTTTATAAAAGAGAAACCCTTTTTGAGAGCTTAAACTTGTCTTGAGAGACAGAACTCCTCATGTCCAGCGTTACCTCATCAGAACTTTCAGTCATACCCAGGGGAATAAAGGCAGCCCTTTCCTTCTAGTAATTTACCTCCCGTCTGTCATTACATTGCATAATGCAGATGCTTTCTAGAGCTGTCTGTGTAGACATACACAATCTCCTGTCCTGTGGTTTCTCTGTGTGCATATAGATATATAGATATATATATATACACCTGCAAACACACACAGAGATATCCAGCCAAGTACACAAATGTACTTGGAATTCCATCAAACAGCAATTCAAAATCATGATTGATTATGAACCATTATCGAGAGGACTTCAAATTTGCCAAGACACTTTTCCTGAATATAATTTTGTGTTTCTTTGTGTCTTTTATCCCTCAGCTGTTAATGTACTGAGGAAAGCCCAAAACTTCATGTACACCATCCATTCAGCAGAGCTGTTAATGCTCTGTCAAGAAGCAAGCACCTCTACACTGCTTGCAGTGGCATTCATAAATTTTGTAGTTACTTTTGATTCTCAAACCTCTTATGGAGAAATGCAAAAAAAGAAAATCAGTTTAAAATTACCTTAAGTTAATCTTGATCTTAACCAGCTATGGGCATGGTAGTATTGGGTCAAAGGTTGGACATGATCTTGCAGGTCTTTTCTAACTTTAATTAATTCATAATTCTGCTAAACTAGTTCAAGAGAAGAAATGAAGAATGATCCTATTTCTTTTGGAAGCCAAAATCAGATCACTTTACCATCCAGAAATATTCATGCTTTTTTAAAAATTTTAGATAAAACATTATTAAAATGAATTGTACATATAATTCCTTTTAATATTCCATTAGGCAACTGGGCTGAATGCAATTTTATTTGCATGTGCTATTTACAACCTACACGTACCAATGTCCTCTGGGGTTCATTTAACACACATTTAGATAGGAGGGAAAAAACATTACAACTACAACAAGGTGGTGTGTTTGGAGAGCATAGCCAAACTACCCAGAACAAGTGTTGAAGTCTATCCCAAAGCGGTTTAAGCTAAGAATTTAATAGAAGGAAAAAGACTCAGGAGTGAATAATAAAAAGGTTGTCTTAGGCATCGACAACATTGTTCAGCTGAAGTATTGTATTTTCATTTTCCTTTGGTACAATGGCTCCCATCATACATTACCCTACCAATCTGACATAATGAAGTAGGATTATGAATAATTCCTAGGGAACTCCAGATAGTCATCACCACCCTTGGCCATACATACCACAAAAAGAGCTTGGTTCAGATGTTAATTCTTCTTGTATCCATATAATTCTTCTTTCCAAGGAACATTACCTCTACATTCCTAATCTTCTCTCTTCATCAGTGTTATTCTCCACCTCTTGGTCATCATTGTTTCCCCAACCTTTCTGTGCTTTGTCCTGTGTGTCCAGTGTGTTCTTTCAACTACTCTTTTTCAAACATGACTGCTAGTCCAGAACATTTTAGTGTTTTATATCTAGCTCAGCCACTTCCCAGCATATGCATTTCAGAATTTCACTGTGTCATTTTTAACCTTTGTTCGGCTTTTACTGCCAGGACATAAGTCTCAATCTGTATCAGGTATTTTATGTGCCCTTAAAATACCATACTATCATATTAACTTTCTCTATCTGAGTGTACCAGTGTTTTAAAGTACATTCCACATGAACAGCAGTTTTAACTGTCTTCTTACTAACTCTCACTAACACGTAAGAATTTCCCTCACTCTCCCAGAGTGACTGCATCTTGGGTTTGGCTCAAGTATGCACTTCAATATTATATTATCACATTACACTGCAATGCAGGTGCTGTACCAAGAGGGGGAAAAGTAGTTAAACACCTTATGCACAACAGCTAATAGTAAAAAACACTCTAAATTAACCTCCAAAATCATAATGAGGGAGAATCACTAAATCTGAGTTATTAAAGGAGTTTAAGATTATCTTTCAATACCTCCTACTCAAAAGACATCCTGTTTCAGGGAAAGAGAGAGAGGAGAGGCACTTATGTGATGTATGCCAGTGACTCAGAACAAAGTAGAGTAACTACAACTATCAGTTTTAGAAACATAAAACACCAAACCTGATTGAGATATAAAAGTCATTTTAAACGATTTCATTAAAATAATTGCAAATACCACACATAACAATTTACCATAGTTAGCTAAGATCCTGCAAAGTTAAAAAATGAGGTTCACCTGTAGTAAGTGGCTTGGTACAACACTGGCATTCCTAATCAAATGTGGGACAGTTGAGCTACACAGATTCAGTTTATTTAATTAACTTGCAACTGCTTTGTACTCATGGTAGATGGTCAAATGATATCATTTGTGACAACACTAAATAAAATAAATAAAAGAAAATGAGGCACATGATATATTACCAGGATAAATCATACCACAAAATGTAGGGAGATGAAAGCCTACAGCAACAACACTTAGCACACTTCATTTGATTCTCATCCGTCAGCTTCAGCGCCAATGGCTCAAAAAAGAATGCAAAGGTAAATGAACACCAAAATATGATATACAGCACTTGAAAAAGAATCATACAGAAATAAATCAAAACTCCAGTGTTATTTTAGGCCAAGTCTTATTCAAAATATGGAACTTTCATAATAAGATGCTGCTAGAATTTAAAAAATCACAATATAAATACAGTCATAAAAAAAATCCAAGTAAATAAAATAAACCCACCTCTAGCTAAGGGTCGGGGATAGATTTTTCTGTTTGGTATTTTTTGTTTTAGTAGATAGTTATATTCATTCTGTCCTAAAGACGATGATGCACGGTCACCTAAAATTTCAACTGTGGCTCATGATGCTGACTGGCTTCTTATTTGTCTCAGTGTTCACAAACAAGTGGTCCTCTCCCTCTTTTTTTTTTCTTTCAAGAATTGAGATAGGCTTTTGATGGGCTTACAAGTTGTATGCCTATGTGTCATAGTTCAGAGGGATGCAGTTAGGGGGACTTTGCCAGTTAGAGAGGCTTCTTGCCAGCTCCTGCACAGCACGGTGGCTCTCTCCTGTTCAGGAGCACCTCATGCCAGACATAGCTTTTTGACAGGCTGGTCAACTGGAAGTTGTGCACAGGGCTATCTCTGTGGGAGAAAAGTTCGGGCACTCCTTGCTGAGGGGTGGGGGGTGTAATCAGGACCCATGGTAATGCCAATGGAGAGAGAGATCTGCATAAAACACAAGACCTGAAAGATCTCAGCATATGAAAAACAGAATTCTGCAACAGCCTGCTTGTCCTGAAGCAAACAACTGAGCTGCTGGCAAGAGCTGCACATGGCAGCAGAGAAAGCAGCAGGTGTTACCCAGACTCATAGAAACAAGGAGCCATTTGTGCAGAGGCCAATCCATCCTCAACCTCGCAAGTGACACCAGCTCACACTATTGCCCTAGAAAAGTTCTTGCACATTTGCTCTGCATTTGCTCAAATCCACGGGGGATGTTTTCTCCATCTCTACTGATACTTTTCATGAGCCACTGTTGGGACATAGTAGCTTAACTAAATGGATAAAAGCTTCAGTAAAACCCAGGTCTGAGAGAAATCTAAGGGGAAGAACGAACAAGACACGTATGGCAAGTTTGTTCGATGTGAAATGGGAAAGAGTGGAAATGAGCCTTTGTATGCCATGCTGTACCAAGGTCCATCCTGCCTAGACAATCCTCAAGCAGTCGCGCCGTTTAGTGGTTTTGGACTATTAATGTTGCACAAGTATATCAGCATTCATTATCACACTAAGTTTACAGTGTTGATTGGTTTTGCTTTCAATAATCAGAGCTCTTTCTCGGGGTTAACTAGTCTATGACTGCAGCTTGAATGTTTGATTTTTCTTAATTGCATGTAGAAGAAAACACATTGGAATGATTTTTGGCCACCTACTGCTATATCTCATAAGATTTATATCAAGTTCTTTTATTAACAGGCTGAAAAGCAGCAGCAAAGAAAAGCTTTGATGATAATAATAAAAAAACCCTAAACCTTATTTCATACCTGCATCATTCCCAGAAAGATATTTTCCTAGTGTTTGCTCCACAAATGCTTTTTATATTACTGAAACTTAAATTGTAATACTGTTGCAAGTAGGGATGAAACATTAACAAATTTAGGTTCCTAGAGCTGTATGAAGTTAAGATTATACATTTCAAAGGTTTAAATAGGTGTTTGCCTAAGAGCAGCAATCTCTATGGAAAACAAGTTTGAGAAAGAAAACACCAGTTGGATTTTCATTCTATTATCATTGAAATGGCATGGGGCTTTTTTTGTTAATGACTGAATAAATCAGAATTTCAGCTTTATAGTCACAGCATTTCTCCTAGTTATTCTACGTTTGATGCAAAACTGAACAGCAGCTGAAGAAATAACTCACTTTACAATGGAATGTAGCCTGCAAATTTGAATTGGTCACTTGGACTAGATGATGGTGCTAAGTCCTTTCCAACTAAAATATTCTATTCTTATTAGCTGAATTACTTCCCAGGAAAAAAACAACCCCCAAATAAGTGTGATTTAATTTATCATTACAGCTATAATAATAAGAATCTGAAGATAGTGTTCTTGCAGAGATGGTAAAGATGATAAGGATGATCCAGGGAATTATAAACTCATGACCCTCATTTAAGTGCCTAAGAAAGTTGTTGAGAAAGTCATTATAGATGTCATTATAAAGTACCTGAGGTGCAAACCAGCGTAACTTTCTGTAAGTGTAAATTTTGTTTAATATATTAGAATCCTTTGAAAAAGTTGAGTAATGAAAGAAATTTAGATGTACTGAAACTTAAACAGTTTATGATGAAACAACTCTCGGCTTTATTATGGTGAAATAAAGGTAAAAATTAGGAAAAAAAAATAATTAAAGAATGAATCCTAAAGCTTTTGGTATGAAAGCTATTAAGTATCATTTGGGGCCTGAATGCACATTTCCCCTTTTTCCATTCCCCTCCTGCCCTGAAGCACTGCATGGTTGAGCCATTAGGTTTATCTTAGGTCTTTGTAACCCAGACAGCTTCCACAATCTTTCTCTAGCAGAAATGCAAAGTCTTTTCCTGCTCACTATGTATTTGAAGCAAACCTTAATGCAGTGTGTCTCCCACTAGCAATACCCTCATAGGTTTTTAAAGAACAGGGCATAAAAAGCACCCTCAGAAAACACACTAGCACCACACAGAGATATAAACACAAATTTAAAGCTCTTGGCTGGTGAGAGAAATTCTTCTATTGCTCATCACAACCCAATATTATTTCCTGCCTGAATGAAAATGCTGAAGATAAAACGCCTGATGTTTATGATTCAGTAGTCCTGCAGTCAACTGAACTGGCAATTAAAAATTGCATCCAAGAAAAATGATCTGTAGATACGCACAAGAATTAGAAGTAATGATGTAGTTGGTTGAAATGAGAGAATTTGGAGTAAAACCTCCTGAGATGGTTAATGCAATCTGCATTAGGCTTCTTACAAAGGTCTGCAGGCTGAAGCTCTTAAAACCTGAATCGCAGCCCCTCCACGGTTTTTGCAGTTATTCAGACCTACATGGGGCAGGAGTAAAACTCAGATGTGGCAGCGTTTACATCCACATAGCACAGTTCAATGTCGACAGAAACCAGCTCAATGCACTGTCTCATCCAGCTCGTCTCTAAATTCAACATGCTACTTTAAGACTGGAAAGCTGTAAAAGTCATCAACTCTATTGCCTTAAAATTCAATGTCCGTAAGAAGTTCAGAATATACTTTAATATCTTTCTAACTGTTTTAATAAAATCTATAATTAACTAAATGAGGATCATAAATGTTACAGTGTTTTATATAAAATGTGACCTGATCAATATATGTAAATGACTTGACCATTTTATTCTAGGTGAAAGCATCTGAGGTCCAGGAAAGTATAAGTAACAGAGCAGCCTCAGTACACTTTCCAACAGAAAATTCTGAAGGAGGAGAGCTATTTTATCGTTATAACCATTAACATGATTTACAAGCACCAATAAAACAGGCAAACTCCGATCTATTTTAATCTAGTGCATTAATAATCTGAACCATACTCAGAAGTGTGGCACTGGCAATAGGAGAACCAGAAAGACTGTCAGATTCCCAGGAGATACTGTTCTTTGGTGCTCTTCCTGCAGCTTCCTCCACAGGGCTGGAGCTACTGGTGTGCTCCTGCTGACACCAGGACTAGATGAAGCTGGAAGCTGGCCATGAGATTTCATGCTCTGCTAAACCCCTAAGCATCCTAAATTACATCCATATATGAAAGCAAGCAGTGAGGAGGGGAAGAAGTGGCAAGCCAGCAAAGTCATTGAAACCCCCATGAGTTTCTCCATCAGGAGCTGGAGGTGTGGAGCTGAGCACAGGCAGAGAAGCCCTCTGCTCAGAGCCGTGCAAATGATCAGAACTTAAACTGATGACACCTTCAAGAATGATAAATCCTAAACAAACCACAGGCTGAGCCAATAACTCATAAATTTATCTTTGTCAAAATTTTTATCTCTGTCAATTAAGAAATTTTTGCACACAGCTCAGTATGATAACCATTTTATTCATCGACACTGTCAGGCTGCTGTCACCTATACCTTGCTGATAATCAACTGTGTGCCCAGATTTAATAGTCAGAAGTCAAAGTCACACGGTACCTGCTCATCCTTAGCCTGGAAGAAAGAACATTAGTCTCGAATGCCTACTAAGAACAGAGTAACTTAATGGCTTACGTAAATGTCTTCAATTTTTTTTTTCTAAAGTAATTCTCTGAAACATTCAAGAGGGGGGAAAATGACAAAAACAGCAATGAAAAAAATCATTATAAAAGCAAAAATAATACTTGCAGGTTACAAAAATTAAAGGTAGGGGCTGTCCAGCTCCAGCAGAAAAAAAACCCAAACCCACAGGTGCTCCTATGAGTGGGAGAGCAGGGTACAATAAAAGGAAAAGGAAGGGAGTGAAAAATTAACAGTAAAGAAAATATTCATTAATCCTACTCACAATTTTGGAAGGGAGGGAGAGATCTGACCATTTTAAAATAAAGAGATCATAAGAAACTGTTATTGACCCCAAGGGATGGAGAAGAAAGCAGATCAGGAAATGCATACATAGATAAGAGAGGTATGTAAAATGGCTGGTCTATTGCCCATGAGAGGTTTCAATTACTTCTCCAATCGGCACAACAGTGGGATTACAAAGAAAGCATTCATTTTCCTGGAGTCGGGTCAGAGTCAACAGGTTTGAAAAGACATTCTGGAGTTAGTTTAAGGAATTAAACCAAATAAAATGGGCAAATATTTATAGTTTAGTGTTGAGAACAGAGTTTCAAATATACATGGCTAAAAATCCCTCAAACCGAAAAGCACGTAAGTAGTAAAAGTTTAATAGATAAAAATATTTGGGCAGATTAAGTAATTTAACAGAATTTGTATGTCAAATTTACTTTCAAGATCACTGAAAACATGTGCAACTCAGTTACAAGATAGTTTATAACTTGTACTTTGCTTTCATTTGTTCTCACATCCAACAGTATTTTACTTAAATGAGAAACAACACGCTGCATTGAAAATCCTGTGAACCTGATGAAACCCGGTGCACTCTTCAGCAACATTAAAATTGTGCTACCAACCTTTCAATGCTAAAATAAATGAATGGAAGACACTGTTGCTCTCAGGTCTCAGTACCTGAGAGACTTTAATGTGTATCGTGCAGTTCTTATATTTCCAAGAGGCTCCTGCAAGCACCAACCTTTGCAGTATTATAAATACCACATGGGTGGGTATTGTAGCTGAAGGCCACAGTATGATATGAACTGATTTAGGTAACCTCATGCTAAGAGAATTAGGAGCATTCAGGCAAAGCAGTACCCAAGCTGAGGGTGCTACTTTGCAGGGAATGATCAGCACGTTCTTCCATCACTTCCAGTTAAGATTCAGCATTCTGTCTACACTTTGCTGATATTTCCAAACCCCATTTCAACAGTTCCAGAAGGTTCAAATTGCATTATTTTTCTTTATTATTTCACCAGACTTTCATATATCCAGACTCTTAGTCCACTTTTCACTCCGTCTTCCGCCCTCCTCTCCTATTCTTCTTTGTCCCATTTCTACCCTGGCTAAATCAGACTAGTACAGACTTTCTATAACAAGAGTTATACTACATTTGGACACAAATAAAGTGCTCAGTATTTTTCCTGAAATGACTGGTAGTCTCAATGGGCATGTCTTCCTGAATTACCAGCCTCAGCTACTTTCCCCTCTACATCCTACTGCCTCCAGTAGCATTTTGAATGTTCATATTTTAAATTTAACTTCAGACGGAGTAGATACTAACTTCTGTCTCTTATTCCCTGCTTAGATAAACTCTATGCATTTGTCTCTTCTAAACCTTCAACATGAGACAATTCTGTTGTTGTGGTGTTTGGCTGTTTACTGGCTTTGACTGGCAAAGACTCAGAAACCCATCAACGGGAAAAGACAGGCAGAAATGACCAAAAACACCCCAAACAAAATAATATTTCCTCTGGCTGATGCATTGATACTTCATCTCTGGCAAGGTTTTTTGCTTCATAAACTGATCAATGGCCATTAGCTGAGGCACTGAGCTCCATTCTAAGTTCAAATGCACATCCGGCTGTTGTAGAGGGAGCACTGCAGCATCTTCCAGCCTTTACACCAGATTTATTTACTTTTTTTAATACTGAACTGGGAAATCAAGGAATCCAGGTGTAAGAAGTAAAGAATAACGTTCACTTGTAAGTGGTAATAAAAAAAAAAGAAGAGCAATCCTGCATTGATATGAAACAATCTAACCGGTTTAAGTATTAAGTGTCATTTTCCTTTCAAAGTTCAAGGACAATTCCCTACTTGTTTTGGTAATGTGAAGTGATAAATTGTGTTCTCATGGGTTGTGGGGATACATTTGCAATTACTGGAAATCTTGTAATTTACAGCAGCCAGTACCCAAACTCCCTTTGCCTGAAATCCTGTAAAGTGTGCTTAAACGGGCCTGTCAGGTCTTCTCACTTGGCAGCTCTGGGGCCACATCCTTGCTGCAAAGGACAGTTGAGTAATGCATGGACAATCAGAGAAATTATAAAATTAACCCAGCTGGAGCCCAGGCTGGGCTCTCTGCCAGGGCTGCAGAGGCTCCGTGCCTGCACAAGGGCTGAAAGCTACTGGCTACCACTGCAGTGCCGCTGGGGTGAGGGTAGTGTGGGACATCAGGGACAGCGTGGAGGGGGGGAGGCGGAGGCAGAGTGTCCTACAGTCAGGTACCCCAGAAAGGTAGCCCAGACCCTGCGAGCAGTGTGTGGAGAGGAGCTGGCCTGCACAGGGGCCTCCAGCATGGGATGCACCAGTGCTGGAGCACAGGGCTTTGGGAGAAGGATTTTGGGGCTTGGTGTCCTCTTACCCTACTGCCTTGTCCCTGCACTGGTGATAGGGGAATGGGGGGCAAGATTCCCCTTATAAAATGTGCAGAATTAGATACTTGTGGCCTATTTGGCTCTTTAAGAAAAAAACCAAACTAACATAAAAATTGGAAATTTAGAATGAGCTCAGTCCTGTTCAGATCAGATTCTAAAACAGCATGAAGATTTTTAGGTCAATCAAAATACATTCATAAGTTTTTTGGGGCCCAGACAATGACAATAAGCAGATTCAGGTCCAGTTCTTAGATGTTCCCAGAAACCTGCACATACACAAGAAGGTATGAGATGAGAGGCATATGCAATTTCTAATACTTCTTTTTTTTTTTTCAGATGTTGAATTTTTCAGAACCTAGATCACTTTACCAGATGTAGCTGCACCACAGGCAGGAATGAAAAACTTGCTCCTTCTGTGATGGAGTGCTTTTAGATATACTGACCAAAACTTAAAGGACTTTCTCTGTTTCTGGTGCTCGCTGGAGAGTTATACAGGATCCTCTGTTTATAGCTGCACCTCTTTTTTCTTTTCCCTCTTCAGTATTGTAGGAAATTTTTCTGCTTTTCAAATTACTTCCTGCAAACATATTGCTTGCATATTTCCAAGATGAACCTAGTTTTTATATTTACAGGGCATGGTTTGATTATCTGTAGACGCTATTTCGTTATTTCTTTGTCTTTCTGGTATGTTTCTTCCTCCCATTTTAGCATCAATTCATTACAGAAATGTAGATTTATTCCCATATCTCTTTGATTAATAAAGATATGGAACATGTTTTTGCAAGAATGGGTGTCATCATATTACAAAAGTAAAATTGTACAAGTATCAGTAAGAAAAACACTTAAGAATTAACAGCTTTTAATGAGTATGAGAAATAGCTTATAGAAAGCAATCCATACTTCAGAATATCTCAAGCATAGTCACATACAAGCATACATTTTTCCCGGACATCTAAATGGCATTCAGAAAATAAAACCGATTTTGACTGAATTAGACAGATTATATTTACTCCTTCTCACCAATTGTTTCTCACCAACATACTACCTCCCCCACATTTTTTTCTAAAATAATGCTCAGGTGTTCATCACAAGAACCTGTGACAGTGACTTATGCCAATACACTTCTCATAAGCACCTGTAACTTTGATTTTTATACTATACCTTTGACATTTACATTGGTCAAGGTATATTCTTCATAGAGCACAAAGAGGAAAAGGTTGTCCATGAAAAGATGAAACATCTAATTAGGCTCAAAGTGACAACAAAAAATGCAACAAAATATTAATGAGCTTAAATTAAAAAAAAAAAAAAAAACTATAAAAAAGGTAGAAAGAACTTTAAAAACCAAGTCTGGATCAGTGGGTTAGACAGGCCACCCCATGGTGTAACTTGTGGCTTTGTCTGGCTGCTGTGGCTAGCTAGTTCGGGGGTGAGGTCCCAAACTAGCTCAGCAAAATAGCAGATTTTAGACCACACTTTAAAAGCCGGCCAAGCTAACAGTGATTTCCCTTGTCTGGCTGCGGACTTCTCTCTAGGTGAAGCAGCTACATCCACGGGGAGTCTGGGTGGGACCCCCCGGGACCCCAGGAGCAAAGGAAGGCGAGAACGGAGACGCTGGCGGAAGCTGGCGGTGTTCATTCCCGCCGCCCCGGCACCAGTCCGGCCAGGGACATCCGGGCTTTCCCCAGGGTCCCGGGATGGGGGCGGGGCTTACAGAAACAGCCAATGGGGAGGGAGAGAACCCGGGGCCAAACCAAAACCCTTGGCACCGCGGGGGAGAAGGGAGCCGGGGTGAACCAATACACACTTGTATAGAGATAACATTAACCAGGGGGAATTTCCCAGGCACAGGTCTGTCTCCCCAAGCCCCAGGCTGGCAGGTTTGCCAGGACACCCCAACAGTGACTCTCAGCCCAGTCTCCCATAAAGGGCTTGGCCTTGTCCCAGCTCATCACTGAAAGGGACCCGTGCTGCCCTGCCCTTCCCAGGCAGGGGCAAGCCTGGGCGTGACAGGCACTGTTGAGCAGGTGGCACCGGGACTCTGTGGCAGAGAGGTGGCTGGGGTGGCAGAGGATGTCACTAACCACTCCTGCCTCACAGCATTTCTCATTCACAACAAGGAAAACAGATTGTAAACACCGCAAGGTACAGTGAAATCTACCCTGTTATAGCTAGTCCTTCCCCACACGCTGCAGATTTACTGTGCAGAGAGCAAGGATAAGGGAGCGCAAATCCTTTTTAATAGTATGAGATAAAAACAAAATAAAAATGAAGCAAGTATTGTGCTTGTCTTTTCTATGAAGAGGCCAGGAGCTTGCTTTTGAAGGAGAAAGATTATTTTTGTTGTTGTTGTTTAAGTCTGTAATGGTAGTGGTATTACTAAAATGGTTAGACAGTCTTAAAAACCTTGGCCAGACAAATATCCAAATCTGCTAAGGAAGCGGAGAGAGAAACTAAGGAATTGGCAGGCACATTCACAAGTTCATTTAGTTCAGAAGAGACCCCTGGGGACTGGAAAGTGGCTAACATAACAAAGTTATTTTAAAAGCGCCTGGAGACATAACAGGAAACCATAGACCAGTTAGCCTGATATAAAGTGGGGAGAAACTCCTAGAATATCAAATGGGATAACACTTGAAGAAGCACAGCTTGATTAAGGATTGACAGTATAAGAGTGGAGAGAGGAGAGAGCTTGGGGTTCATGGTCCGCTAACTTGCTGGGATACTTTGAGGAGATTTCTGCCACAGTAGTCAGAGAATGCAGTAGGCACCACCAATATAAACCTTTCTCTCTATTAAAGAAAGCATATGCTCTACTTCAGAAGAGAGTTAACTCCTCCCTTGATGGCATACCACCAAGCTGATCATGTCCGGACATACCAAAATATTCCCTGATGAGTACCATCTTTTGGGGAAAGCTGGTCTTCCATAAATACATTTCTCATACAGACATTATCTGAACCAAATCTAATGAACAATTTAGTGTTACTTTTCATCAGCTGAGTCTGGCAATATCAGTAGCAATGCTGCTTATCTGAAATCCTTATTAATGTTGTAAAATACTTTTCAAGAAAAAATAAAAAGAGAAAAAAATAAGAATTGGGTCCTGTTTTTAAATCCTCAAAATGGAAACAGCTTGATGTTTGATTTCTTTATACTTTACATGAAAGTAAGCACATTCTCTTGATATGCCACAGTTTGTAGATAATGAACCAGGCAGAAAAGACAGCCCTGAAAGTCTGCTTTGATTCATGGGCGAGACAGGACAATAAAGGCAATGAATATGAAGCCATCTACCACTCAGTAAGCATTTCAAACCAGTTTCATGATTATAAATAATTGTTACCATATTTGTAAAGCTGAACACTAAATTCCTCTTTTTGTTAAAGAGATAATTGTCCAATTCATGTAAGCAGAAGTTACCCTCTTTCCTCTCTCCCTTTTAAGTAGCTGTAACTTGTACTAAGTCTTATTTCATGAAATAAGAGACCCAAGATGCTGATCAGCACAGTTAACTGAAATGGAATGCTACCCAAAAATGAAATGTTGCTGCAAAGGAAACATTTGGCAAATGCAGAAGTCAGATTGCGGTCATGCAGAAGCATTTTACGATTAGAAATGTCTCATTCTATTCTTCTGCCTGCCCTTGAAGAGCCAAGAGTAGCTTGGATTTTTGGCTATAGGTTGTGAGCTCCCAGACTGGGATGACTGCTGGTATGTTTCAGAAGATCAAGCTGGTTGACAAGACATGCCATTTTCAACAGAAATAGCCTGGCTACTACAGCAGTTCCAACACACGAGTTCACATGCCAGAAGTATATTTGCATTACCAGCAGGAAGGCTGTAATTATGAACTAAAATTGTTTATTTAATTATGAATTTGGTGCTATTACTCTCACAATCAAGAACTTTCACATTTAAGAAAAAAAAAGTTGCAGAAAGGTGGGATAAGCTTGACATGGCAGAATTATCCACTGAAATTCCACTGCTTTGCACAAAACTGAAAAGATTTTTGAAGAAAAGGTAGTAACCATAACAGAAACTCAACCAGTAAAGAACCATAAAGAGAGACTGGGTTTTAAGACCAGAACAACAGCAAGAGTTGGAAACAGCTGATTTAAAAGATCAGCTGAGAAGAATCCTGTGAGCTATTTTCTGTACTGCCCTGAAAAAAAAAGAGTGATGATAGGGAGTGGATGGGCTGCCACCAATTATGTGCAAATAAACCCAACAAAACTACCCAAGTGGCACCTAACTGAGGGCTCAAGAGGTAAACTGGAATCAGAAGCTTTGTATGAGAGTTTATATTCCTTATATCATAGCTAACCAACACTATTTATCTTTGAAAAAGACAATTAAAAAGTGGCAGCACAACCTGCGATTAACTTCTGTGTCTTGAGCGTTGTGAACACAGCAAATGGAAAGACAGATTTAAACATAATCTAAAACATAACATTCACAGCTACTGGTATTCATGACTTTTCTCAGATTTTCCTTATTCTTTCACCAGCCTGAAAAATATCGGGTTTCCATTCAAAAAGCGTCATCACCCTCTCCATATATATCAACAGCAAATTTGCACATATGATACGGAGTGCCATGGTGTGCTTTGCAACAGCTTTTGCAGCCAAACATTTTCTGCTTCCTACTCCATAGTTGCTCGCAGAAGTTCCAACATGGTGTTCTCCCCTTTCCCTTCCTCCCTCTTAAGAGAGGAACAAAGACACCATAGAGTTTCTATTATTATCAACATAAATCAGTTGTCAAGACAATTTCTGCCAGAAAAATCCTTTAAGTGATGATTTTCATGATGGACGAAAGTCACCTGCTTGTCTCCTTTTCCTTTAATGATAGAATCATTTAGGTTGGACAAGACCTTTAAGATCATTGAGTTCAATCATAAATCTAAACCTGCCAAGTCCACCACGGGACCATGTCCCTAAGTGCCACATCTACATGCCTTGCCAAAAAAATCCTAATGGAGTTCGGCTGTACCTGCCCCCAGATCTCTGGATGTCACTGATTTTAGATGTTGCTCAAAAGAAATGAGAAATCTACCTCAGGCCAATCTCCTTAGAGCATGCAGCCCAGTCATCCCCAAAGACAGCTTGCTTATTTTCCATTCTCCACTGATAAGTTTTTTCAGGTTTCAGCTCCATGCAACACTGTGCCCCACCAGAGAAAGCACACCTCTGTCTCTTCTTTCGTCTTACATCCAGAGATGTAGCCAAAAACCGGTAACCATAGCAGTGCCTGCTTGCAAGTGGTCACAAGCCAGTTTCCAGCTCCTATCGCTGTCTGCAGGTTGACAGTCACAAATTTTCCAGCTACCTCTTGTCACCACCTGCAGAAAACCAGGGCAGCAGACACCTTCTAATTTCTCCCTGCTCATGCACATCAGTTGTTCGAAGCAGACTCCTAGCTCTGCCCTGTATCTTTCTGGAATGATTCACATAGCTCAGCCTGAAAATCTGTAATTACAATTACTCCTAGCCCTGGCTAAATTGCTAGTTTGAAGGTTTCTCCCCCAATTATATTCCCACAGTTCAATGCCAAATTACACAGTACTATCTGAAATGTCATCTAAAACTTTGGAGGCTTATCAAAGTTGGCTTAACTGGTTAGTACGAGACCCTTTTAACGAGATGATTAGCTACATAAAACAGTGAAAGACCTTGAACCCTTGTATTTGGCTGATAATATAAATATAAAACATTATACAAGTTTTAGTCCTGGTAAAGCGGTAAGTGGATAAAACTGGCTGCTGCTCTAATGAGATAACCACCTAGCTAGGACTTCTAAGGAACATTTAAATATGGACTATGGAAATACCTTCTTTGTTCCATCACTTCTTTCCCCCTTTTTGCAATTCTCTGCTTTCTTCCAAGTATGACAGTAGACGGCTTTCCCTGCACAGAGGTCTTCTGCTTATAGTCTTCACACAAAACTCTGAGAATAGCCAGATAGTCTTTTTAGATATAGCAAAAGGCACCCATCTTTTCGCAGCTATATGAAAAATACTCCCAGGGTTTATGGGTCAGGTTGTTTTTCAACTGCTATGTAGTAAATAAAGTAGTAAATCAAACAATAGTCAAACAACGTAAAACACTGCATTTTTTAGACTGGCATGTCTCATAAACACCTTGTCCAATTCATTTCTCTCACCATTCTCTCTTAAAAAAATAAATACAAGTTCTTGTGAGGAATAGGAGAGCACATGAGAAAAGTCTTGGCTGCATAGTGAAGTTGAAAATGAAATCAAACTCAGATTTATGGCAAAAAAGGCTAATTAGTGGTTTAAACATGGAAACAATTGTCTTGTATAATATATGGTGCGGAATCAGCAGAGCAGCCACAGGTCACAGGGGACAGTGTGAGGAATGAAACTGCTGCTTCTATCAAGGGGTCACACTTCATCAAGAGACAGATTATTTGGGGGAGACCAAACAATCCCAAAGCAGCTGCTACAAGGAGCTGGTCAGTCTGGAATGGGGATAAGATAGACCTCCCTCAGAAAGGAACAGGCCCAGAGAGCAGGGAGAAATGTGCTGCATCACACGCTATTAGGAGGACTAAAGCAACAGCCCTTTGCCCTGCCCAGCACGGCCATGGCACAAAGCTCTGCCAATGTTCTGGAGAGGCCTCCCGAGACCCCAGCACCAAACCCTGTCCAGCAGACATGTGATGCCTGCTCATCTTGGACAAAGGAACAGACTGATGGGGGATAACCAGTCCTTGATTGGCTCACTTGGGGCTAAGCTGGAAATTAATTGCAACTGTTAAATCCAGCAAGACGAAGTGTTTCTGCAGCTCTACTTGATTATCTTCCCATAAGACACGTGCCGGGTAACTCCCTGAGCCCAAAAGGCTGCTGAGGCTGTAAGGCCACCCAGTTGCTTCCCCTGGGACACAGCACATAGAGGTGCTTAACAAGCACACTAGGAAAAGTCCAGTGTGTCCCAGCAGTCCACTCTTTTTTTTTTTTTCTTTTAAACATAAAAAGAAAAAAACCCTTTCACTTGATGTTACCAGTTTGTTTTCTTTCCAAAATCTTTCTTATGCTACTCTCATCTCCACTGCCAGGGGCATTTTTGGGGGCTAAGTTTCAGAAGGCTAGTTGCTTTTTTACTGTTTGTAATTGAACAAAGCTTTGTCATTTGTCAAGGTCTGTCTTTCCCATTGTATTTCACTGATTTTTCAGTATTTGTTTTTTTCACAGGTGTGGTACTGAATGGCAAACAGAAGTTCTCCCTGCACTAAAACTGGTTCTTTTCTTAAGAAAGTCTGCACTATTCCATAAATGATAGTTGCTCCTGCCCCCCTACCCCTTCTGAAAATTACTTCCTCTTTATTTTTTTTTTTAATAATGCGTTTTCATCCTTCTTTTATACTATTTTATTTTAAAGTCTGCACAGTTTATGAAACTCAGCTCAAACTTTAGACTTCAGGTTTTTTCAGCCAAAGGAACACAAAAGTCAACTCCAAAGCTGCAGCAAGACCTCAGAGAGTTAAGGAGAAGCTGTGTAAGCAGTAAGTTGGGTTTTTTCTGCATTGAATTCCTTAAATCAACCCTGACATTATTCTTTACCATTCAATTTTATTATACCACTTAGCTTTCTTGTCACATTAGCAGGAAGTTTCTATGCCTCATACCAGCACCACCAAGAAGAAAAGCTGCGCTCTTTAATTGATCTCTTCCAGAGTGATCTCCCACACAGAGACCAGAAACTCTAGGCCTTCTACCTAAACAGACCTTTTGGGATATTTGTGGTACTAACAGTTGTATGAGACAGAAACGCTTTAATATTGCAACAATTTTTGGTAAAATTATAAACTTCTGATAAATTTTTAGCCATGTATTTTGTAGGTAAACTTCACCAGCTTTACCCTTTTAGTAGATAGTCCAATGTTTTCTAAAGAATAGCCCTTTCTTGACAGAAAAGTCAGTCAAAGTGTGCTCAAAACTCATTTTTCAGAAGAAGACATAAGATTTTGAATGAGAAATAAAAAAATATCATGGAGGGGTTCTTCTATGCAGTCACAGTTCTAATACACTTAAACCTAAGGACTCGTTCTGCTTAAGGGTCAGACATCAGTGTGCCCCAAAATCCACAGCTCTGAAAAGTGATGCAAAGACCAGAACTGAAAACAGCACTGGCAACATCCCAAAATATAGTCGTATAACACCTCCCTAGGAAAGCAATCTTTGCATGGAGCTGTATGCCTAAATATTTCTAAAATGGTGGAGAATTGTTTTCAAAAGATTAGAGATCTCTTCTTGCAATGCTTGTGGAAATGCATTAGTGCCACGTGTCAACAGACTGTGTAGTTAAAAGGATTGCCAGTCTTCCAGTCTTCTCATGACCTGGGAAGCAAAACATGGGAGCCTGCAGAAGCCAGAAGCTAGTATCCGTATGGATTAACCTTAGAAACCAAACGCCCAGCACCACAAAGTTATCTTACATGATAATTCAGATAACATAGGTGATTTACAAGAATGGACATTCATATAAAAACAAAAAGGGAAAGGGGAAAATAAAAGGGATGCCAGCTTAGCCATTTTATTAATAGGTAAGGTTGCTTGCTGGTGTATCTCCTTCCTTCCTCAACCTTAAGTTCACAGTGACTCAGACTTCTGGAACAAAGACCAGAACAACCAAGGTACCACTGCCTCATGATACAGCTATAGATCCATTGATGCATTCCCCTTAGTGTCATAAGTATTTAATATACACAGAAAATCCTCACTGACTGCAATCAGTGCGAGCTTCCAAATTTCAGAAGACTGGATCACCAGTAGCTGCACTGACGTCAAATTCCAAGATATGGTTTATTGGTGGACCTGGCAGTGTTAGGTTTACAGCAATGAGCTCAAAGTTCTTGTCCAACTGAAATGATTCTATAACTCTTTGACTCCCTGCTGGTCTCTACCATAGTGTTGTGTTTTCCCATTGCATCCTATTTACACACAGCGTCTCTGTTTCGGCTCATTTCTCCCAGCTACCATATCCAAGTGCCTTCATGTCACTACTCCATGTATTGAAAATAATCTTCCACACACATACTGTCATACAATTTTCCACCAAATACATTTGAAAGGTACCTTTCTCTTTCATGTAGCTTCAGTTCTATCATGTTTTTCTGCAGTCTAGTCATTCATCCCTTCCTGGCAAGTCAAGCAGTAATATTGGCTGTTACTGTTCTGCCCCAGGAGATGCTCCAAATTGGAGCAAACTGAGCAGGCACAGCAACTTTACCAGCCTCAGCCCACCTTCCTGCATCCAGACTCTCTTTTCCATTCCTAACCACTTCCTTTCTTCACCACAGGCTTTCACTGCTTTCTGTTAATAAGACAGCCTCACTGAGTGCACAAAGGTCTTTGTATCACACTGACTTCTCTGCATTATTGCTGATGCAGACATTGCCATGACATTGCTGCAGAGAGGCAGCTAAACTGCACGCCAGCATGGCTTGTCCCATTGCCATCAGAAAAAAGACTATGTGCACCACTGCCCTTTTTCAAGAGCACACATATGGCTGGAATGTGCTTTTTCCCTTCTATCCATGCTAGTCCTTTTTTTTAAAATTTTTCTGTTTGTACTTCCTTGTCCTCAGGGAGAATTAGACATTACCATAGCAAAAAAAAAAAAGACAAACCCTCCTGCTCTTTTCAATTAAATTTATCTTTTTCCTTAGACACAAAAAACTTCTTAATTCTTAAAATCATCTAAAATTCTTAGCATCCTTACGAAAACTGTCTGCTCTTGAAGGAAAAAGTGAAAAACAAAAAGATGCTTTCAGTTTTCATTTACCCTTCAAGTAGCAACCATGTGGTTACCTGTGGCAGACTAAGAATATGAGCAACACAAAGTTTTGTAGAGAGAACCAGGATCATCCCACTGATGTAGTTGAGGAGAAGATAGAAGAAACTCTTCTAGACTTGAAGCGTCAAGCTACTACTAATGTTAGGAACACCTGCTCCGAATTAAACTTACTTGTCTTAATTAAGTGCATGATTGAATGCTGACTAGCACCTGTGCCTGAAACAGGTTTTTAAATATGTTTAATTTTTTTTTTTAATTTTTCCTCTGTACTTTTTTAAAGAGGTGGGAAGATGTTTAGAGATGGTTAGTAACCACGGAACTAAGAAGATAAAGATTTCTGAGATAGAATCCTTCCATATTGTTTTAATATCTCGTGTATAATATTTTTGGCTTTGACTGTCGAGGCTCATTTGGCCCATGAAATTAAGCACATAGACTTCTACAGAAAAATCCCAACTGTTACAGAAATACAGAAGTTTATCTGATGACTTCACTTTAGGAATTGATTGAAGAAAATTATGTGCCAGACCTGAGTTTGGTGCCGCATGCTATTGGAAACATCAGCTCTCTGACAGGATGACTAAAATCTAGCAAAGGTTTAGATTTTGCCCCTGTGAATTTCAGTATAAAAACTACCATTGCTCTTGACTGCTGCAGTATTAAGTCTGTTTTGGCATGTCCACTAGTATATGAGCAGATGACTGTTCTGCACACCTACATTTTTCCATGCACTTTCAATCAGAAAGGCTGAACTACAAGAAGGAAACAGCTTAGGCATCATCTTTTTAGCAGTCCATAAACTACCAAGTAAAATAGGAGAAGAGTTAAGAAGGAAATAAAGCCCTCTGAGGAAGGATATGGAGGGGACTGAGAAATTCTCTGAAGACATATTTTTATTGAAGTACGCAGTTATTGATACAGTCTTGGAGCACACAGCAAAAAAAATCATATGTGCTGCCTATGAACTAAAGTGATCCTTTGAAGGGATTTCTCTATGGTATCCAGCATAGAGGATAAATTGAAACAGATGCAAAAAAAAAATCCCTTTTTACTCCACCTACACTGTGTAATTATGATATTACTGAAAAAAGCTTTTATTTGAAAAGTTTCTGTCATATCTCTAAAAAGTTGATTTTATATAACAGATTTTTCTTTATGGTATTACATTCCTTCTCCTTTCCTTTATGCACTTCTTGTCTTCCTTTGACTATATTATTTTGTCTGTGTTTTTACTTTGCATCTTCTTTCTTGCTTCATTGCTATTATATAGTGAATACTATGATTTATTTTAACTAAAGCCCCGGCATCTGGAATTGAATGACCACAGGATAAGCTCAGTTTCCACATACCATAAATAAAACTGATTTCCTACAGTTTTGTACCCTTGTCTAATTCCTACCTGCAAAACCCTACAATAATCCCAAGTGCTTCTTTAAACCTGAAAATATGACTGGGGAAGAGACAGCAGGGTTGAGGCTAGTTACAACATGCAAGTACTAACGGGTCAGCTAGCTAACATCCAAAAAAGTTCATCATGCTTGAGTACTGCCTGCTGTCTTCTTAAAATACCCCAAAACTTGCAAATAGTAGTAGTAGTAGTAGTAGTAGAATTATTAATATTATTAGTATTTAATGTGTATACCTTCTTAGCTTTTGTGGTTAAAGAGACAGCTTGAAGAAAAGGCAAGTTATAAGAACCATAACCAGAATTCTGTGATATCATCATGTGAAGAATTATTTCTGAACAACCAGTACTCATAGTATCGCTTAATTGCTAGATGGATCTGCTTGTGTGTAGAAGGACAGAGATACCCCCGTTATTCATTCTTGCCCCGGTATTAGAAATAGTCTTCTGCCTCTCGTTGTCACTCAGAACACCCACCTTCCCTCTCACAGGTGAATGCTGTTACCGGCTCAGCCTCCCAGCAAGCAAAAGAAAGCTTTTCTTCTTTAGCAGAGGGAAAGGCAGAAAAGTGTTACAGCTCTGCAGGCAAGAGAGGCAAGGTACCCTTCCTACCCGCTGACATTGCACAGCAGGGTTACCCTGCATCTCCAGCAGGACCAGGACCACAGGGCAGCTAAGTGATAAGGAGGGTCACAAGTTCAGCCAGCCACCTCTAAGTGTCCCTTCTCAACCCTCTGTCAGGCACTTCATGCATTTGTTCATCTCTAGATCAAAATCTAGGGACAAGTGTCAGGTGAAGAGCAGCTCTGCCTTGGAACAGAGGATATAAATGTACCCATCTGCTTATATCAAGTCCCTTTGGATATTTTAGGAAGAATGGTGATAAATATATTCATCCACAAAATAAACTATTGATTACTGTTGCTGCCATGAAGGTTAGTTTCCCTGTATGAAGAATACTTAATAAACTCAGGAGTACACTTTGATTGTCATAAAAACAAAACAAAAGCCTGCATGAAGCTAAGATTCCCTTATGCTTTGGAAAGCACAGTGTTAGACAAGTTTTACTTGTTCCACTGCATAGATTTTCAACAATGAATTAATTACATCTCACATAAATGGTAGTAGAATTCGCAAGGGAAATCATGTAGTCCTTAATTTTTTTTTTTACTTTCCCCGCTGGTTATAGCATATTCCAATGCCATAGTAATTCTCATAGTGAGCTTGTAGCATTTTCCAAGCCAGAACAGTCCTCAGTCCTATCTCAGTCTAAGCAGAAAAAGTAGGGGGTTGCTTGGGACTGAAAATTACTGTGAAAAGAAAGAAAAAACTCCAGATGATAATTCTGAACAAAGAACATAGGGAAAGCAATAATAGTAGTAATAATCTTGTTTCATTTTTAACACCTTTCACCTTGAAACTTTCTAAAGCACTATGAAAATTATGTATACAGCAGTAGCTTTGCCAGCTCCTGAACAGGAGTAGCACCTGCAAAGGAACACAGCTAGCTGCAAGAGATGGACTTGGTATTTTCTTCCATTTCCACTTGTAACCTTCCATGACACATACCCCATACAAAACACCTTTTACAAAGCATATTTCAAGGCTGCTATCCCACAAATAGTATTTCCTTTCAAGTCCTTTCCATATTCTTTGCAAGTATTTCACCATTCAAGACAGTTAAGAGAAAAAATTAGTCTCTTTTCCCTTCCCTTGCATACGCCAACACCACGGTGCTGAAATAACTTCCACAGTGCAGCCACACCATCTTTCACCTGGAAGCTCCCATTGTTCCGCACAGAGGCCACTGGCAACAGCGGGTATCCCCGATGGTTTGAAGTGTGGTGTCTTCCTTGGAGGCCCACGTATGCTCTGGAGTCTACAGAGGTTTTTACTAGTAAGGTCTAGCTTGTCAGCTTTTCAGGGCAGGACTGATTTCCCATCTGGGCATTTGAACCAGCTCATTCCAGCTTGCCATCAGATGTGATGAAAATACAACAAGTAGAATAAAAAAATTGGATTAATAATAAATTAACACATAGCTAAAATTTATTTAGATGGAATATTAAAGTAAATCAAGGTATTTATTTATAGAAAAGATGATCCTGTCATTCCTTCTTCAAAAAGAAAAAGGGTTAATTTATGGAATGAATTGTTTTGTAAAAGGTCTACTATAATACTGACATGCCTTTTGTGCAGAACTATTAATATTTTATTTGTATTCTTGTACTGCCTTCAAAACCTCAGCCAAAAATCAGGTTCCCATTATGCCCTCTCAGCAAATAAAGAGACCATCCCTGCTAGGAATATGTATCAGGTAATTAGATTTTTTAGGGACTTTCTCCTTTTTTTTTCACGGTGCCTTTGTGGAAGCAGAGTCTGCCAAAGACACCAACCTGGATTTTCTCTAAAGCCACACAACTCTTTCTGAAATTCAATTCACTTCACAACTAGAAATTCATCATTTGTGCTTTTTCAAACCTGCATCCAAGGACACTTCTCCTTTCCTAGTACTTTAACCATGCACAGCCCATGAAGTCAACAGCAAGAAGCGCTGCACTACCAGCCAAATGCAGATATGAAGAAAAAGTAACATACATGATCCTTCACCTCCTATTCTGTCATTCTGGCCACAAAATTTTAGACCTTTATCAAATTTCATCAGCAGACACTATTGCAAGATATAAAATATACAGAATAATGAGCTAAACTAGTAAGCATCAAAATATAAATCTTCCATAATTTTTTTAGGGTCATACTTGGATGGAGATTCATTACGTAAAGGAATCCCAATCCAGAGAAATCTTTCTGCCTTGCAAAATGCTTTTAATACTCATCTCTCCCACAGCACTGTACAGGATCATTTTTCAGGTTATAAATTTGAAAGGAGAGAACAGAGGGAAATTTCACAGTTCTTTCATTTGCCATAAACTTTTTGGGGTGTTTATAGACCTTGTAGCAGAAACCACAATTCTCTCACTGGAATGTGACCTGTCACTTCTTGAAGTAGAAGGGAGTATGGCAATGAAATTGTCCCTATTTCCCTTTCTTTCCAGCAGTGGCTTTTCACAGCTTTCCTCATAATTGCACATAAATTATGTACTCCTTTCAAAGTAAAGCTGTCCAAAAGACCACATTAACAGCTCATGCATCTTCTTCTCTTTCACCTGCTGTGTTCTTCTTTGGACCAACGCTCACCTCCTAATGTGATGACTACACAATGTGTCTTTCTTGGATTTTTGTTTGATCTAATCTCTGTTCCATAGCATGAGATTTCCTTTTCATTAATTATCCTGAATTAATGGCAAGCAGTCAGAGTGTGGTTCCCAGGATCTGTCAACAGTAATAGCAGGAATTCTGACTTCACACCTCTGCCTCCTACAAGAAACTAGAAATTTAAATACATTCTTTTGAAGTTGTGGCCACATGCAACACCTCATGGCACAAAGACCATAAGGACTCAAGTCTTTCTACAATCAGTTGCAGCAATTACCTTTTCATAGTGAAATTTTACTTAATTTGACCTTGCTTTTAAGATACAGTAGAGTCCTGTCAATATGCCCTACTCCTTCTTCTGATTGCTGATTACTTTTTGCATCAGGAATTTGTGGCACAACTGATTTCCACTGAGTTGTCTCTGTCATTGGTTTATTAGATGAAGCAGCGGGCAGAAAGCAACCCCACTCATCTTCTCCTACCTAAGAATCTGGAGGTCCTGTCCCCAGCTTATTACCAGGGCTATGCCAGCTGTGCCACCTCTAACTTAGAATTTCCCTCAATTCTTCCTCTAGTGAAGATGGACTTCTGCTTCCACACTATGTACTGCTACTCCACTGAGGTGGGATTTTGCCAGTGCATCATCTACTGCTGGGCCAAGATACCCACCATATATTATCAGTATCACAAAGGGAGGGAGCCTGTCCAATCTCATTATCCTGGACTACATCATTTGCAATGATAAGACATATCACAGACAGCAAAAGGAACTCACCCTATTTACACGCAGTCAGAAACACTAGTTAGACTTCCTCACAAGATACTTATGAATTGAAATCTGTGAGTTTGGAATTAAATATTGCTTTGGAAATAGGAGCATAGCCTGAAAAATAACATAGGAGAGATTCCAATACAGAAAAATCAATGATAGTTACCACACAATCATGCTTTCAGGGAACCAGCCCTCTGTCTCCTGCTGCATGTAACAACTGTTAGATATGTAGCAACTCTCTACTTACAACATAGCCAGCCAATATCAACACTAATTAGAATAGAGAAAACAGCTCGCAACAAAGAATTCATTTGATGAGTTCCACACATTTTGCAAATGTCACTGGTCTCTTAAATTTATAATTTTACATTATTTCAAAGAATACATACTTCTTCCCAGCTAACTAATGTTGAAATTGGTACTTAATCCATTTTGGTTTGTCACAGAGATCTTCTAAGAAATAGTTTCTTTTAATTTTGCTTTGTATGTTTTAAACAACTCTCACAGAATGCAAGTTTTAAATGAGCCTATTAAGTGAACAGGAGCTTTCAGGACAAAAAAGAACATTTTGTGAACTTCTACACATACACATACTTTGAGTAATTGGGGAAAATGCACAGAGAACAGAATGATATGACTAAAAACAATAGCTGTGGAACATTTTGGGGAAATTTTGATTACATTTAATAGTACAAATTTCAGTCATATTCCAATGAACAAAAATTAAATGTCAAGGGAAGAAAATAATGCAAAATAAAGATTCTCAATTGTTTTACTGTTTGTAAGGTCTTCCTCAGTCTCTGAAATCCTGACAGGGAATCCTAGAGATCACCAGGAAGCCAGAGACAACTGCAGAGAAGCCCCTTATCTCCAGGCCAGCTCTCAGTCACTCTCATTTGCTATTTGACAACACATTCCCAAGCAATTCACACAACAGATTTTGTAACTGAATTGAACAAGGCTGTTAAATCATGTCAAACCACAGAAGTACTTTCAGGCAGGACCTGGAAAGGTGCAAAAGCCTTATGTTGCATACATCTCCTAGCAGACCTCGCTCAGCAGAGGGTGAGCTCTGGCCTCTTTGCCTTCTCCTCTAAAGGCTGCTCCCTTCCCCGTACTTGGACTTTGGAGTCTGAGGTAAGGGGAGATGACTACACTTTCCAGAGAAGTATCCATTAAACTTGCAGAGGGGAAAAAAAGAGAGAAAGAGAATATAATACATTAGACTTCCACCGATTTCAAAGAAAAAGTCAAATTCACACCAGCCAATTGTGCCAGAGCACAAACACTTTAGAAACGCAAAGTCCTGAAATCACAGTCCACCTTACTAAATACTTGACTTGTTCCAAGATTTAAACAAAAATATCAATACTGAAAAGTTTATTTTCTGTTTATATTTGAGAATACTCAGCAGCATTTTGAGATTTGGAAAAACAGTTTTCAGGCAACTTTAATTTTGGATAAAAATATCCTACATCACTCAGCAAAGATTTCTCCTGCACTATGGACAAAGTTTTTCAGAAAAGACAGCTGCTATTTATAAAAAATAGACTCAAATATACGTATTCTTCTCAACTCCTCACATCCTAAAGCATTCTGCAATTTATTTCCCCACTTTCATCTACTGAGATTCAGAGCAGCCATGGTGTGATCATATGTTTTTTCAAGAATAGCTGATGAATACCTGAAAACTCTCCCACTGTGGGACATTCTGTTTTCTCAGAAATGAAAAAAGCAGCCAGAATGACACATTTTCTATTTCTAAAAATAAACTGAAAGGCCAGAGAAATCAATGAAAAAAAAATCACAGCACAAAACACAGAATACCAATTACATTTTGGCAATCTGACTAATGAGATAGTCAGCTAATTGCCTGATTCTGATAAATTTTTTAGCAAATAATAATCTTATGGGTAATGTTTACTTCCTTTCTAACATTGACATTTTTCATAATGAAAAAGCATAGAGACAGCACATGATTAAAGGCCTCCCTACCTAAGTGAGCTTTTGGTTTATGCTGTTCACAACCTGAAGACTCAGCTAGCTAAGCAGATTATTGCTGGATAAAGAAACTGAAACAAGGGGTTTTCTAGGAACAGGTTGATCCTTTCTCTGTATTGCCTTAAATGAGAAGGTAATTTATTTTATGTAACCTTCTCTGCAAAGATTTCCTACATTTCCCTGCTCCACTATCTGGAACTCTCCAGGGAGTCCGGAAAGGGAAGGATGTCTCTGTAATCTTTTTTTTTTTTCCCCATAAGAATTTGCCTACATATCCAGTGGTTACCTCCCAGTTTGATAATCAGCAAATACTACAGGATGAAGGGGTGGTTAATTCACCCAACACATGCTGTTTCAGAGAGTTGAGAATAAGAGTAAGTTTCTAGGGGGGTTTTATGGTTTTTTTTGTTCGTTTGTTTTTTTGCAGGTTCCTGTGCCCTACTCTAATCGATGAACTCAGGAATGCAGAAATAGTTCCACCAGTTGGGAGCTTTTTCAGAGTACTATGGTTATCCACACTGGATTGTTGCCTTCATTTCTACAGGTATTGCAGCACTGGGGTACAAGCATTATTCTGATCTTAAACAAAAACCCCTGCTATCACATACCCTCCAAAAGATTAATATTAATTCTTAAGAATAGTTCTTCTCTCATAGGGATTGATTCATCACTAATCCACAGGGAACTCCTTATCTTGGGAATGCTGGGTATGGGGGAAGCAGGGGTCCAAGACAAAGGGGGATTGAAATCTAAGGGCAAGTAGGTGATCTGAAAACCTCCATTGTAAGAGGTTTCTACATGTTATTAACATTCAATCTAACACAATTTGCAGAAATGACAAATTACATTGCTGTGCATCCCTCTGTCTATATTCCATTGCTGTCTTTTGGGAGTTCTTTCTGCATGTTTGTACAGGCTATAGAACTCTAGTATAAGGCTGGAAGATCTAAGTGGTTTACTAATACACATCATAACATGGCTTCTTGGATGTCTAAAGGATGCTCCAATTCTCTTTTATTTCTGTCTGTCTGGTATCGCACTGAGCTGGCAATAACAATTAAGAGCAGATATTGCAGTTCCATATACTTTTTTTATTGTGACAGAGATTCCGAACAACAACTGTGCATGAAAGGTAAGGAAATTCTGTAGAAATCTTGCCCTGCACAGTAAACAAACAGCTGTTTATCATTGGCCTAATTACCAAGCTAATGAGATCTAATTTCTATATTCATAAAGTATGCATGAGCAAGCATAAGCATATACAAAGCAGAGCATAGTGACAAACACAATAAATAACATAACGAGGTATTGGTAAATAAACATTAATGATCTTTAATCCTAAGAATCAGGTGATACTTTATGGCAACCTTCCATGGGCAATACATAATTCTAGTAAGCCTTGGTGTTTCTATATTAACAGCATTGAAAAAGTATAAAGTACGTCATTTAGAAAGGACAAACAGCAAATATACAAACATAAACTGAGGAATTACTGTACTGGCAGCAGCACTGAAGAAAGGTTTGAGAGTAACAACACAGCAGTAAAATAAGTCATATTAATAATATGCAGGTGCCACAAGAAAAGCAACGTTGTCTGGGAGGTCACCCATAAGCACAAGCAGTAATTCCGTTTTCCTCTGACCATATCACGGCTGAAGTGCCTCATTAGGAAGCAGCTAGCAGAATTAGCAAGAACCTAAAGTTGAACAACAAAAATGCTGAGAGGTCTGGAAATTGTTAAGCTTAGCAGAAAGGTGGAAAAAAAGCTGAATTCTTCCATTTAGAGTGCAAAAATTGAAGAGTAGACTGTAAATTCTTCAATTACATGAAATATTGCAATGAGGAGTATAAAGACTGATTTTCTCCATGGTTCCTTGAGGAATTATGAATACTCAGTGACAGCAGTGGGGGCTTAATATATTATGAAGCAGTTGTTAATGGTCAAGCCCTGGACAATTAAGCACTGGAACAGCCTGTGTATGAAAGCTCTGACACCCTTGCAGCTGGCAGGTTTTTAAGAAGCACTATGACAACCATCTCCCAAGAGATCCTTGCTGTAGAGCAGGAGAATGAGATCGAATAGATGACGCCTGCATTTCCTTTCCAGCCTTTCACTTCTGTCACTGGCCATTCTTTGCTGATTCTCTATATATGAAAAGAGAAGTGAAATAGTTCCCTAACATACATCTTCTACAAAGAATAGAATATACTAACCTTGTCACCCATAAACCCTTTTGTCCCACCTCTGTGGAAGGTGGGACAATAGGAATACTGCCTGTGAGATACAATCTCCTCCTTGCAAATATACATGCTTGCATGAGCCATATCACTGAGAGAGCAGAGGTATTGATTCAGAAGTTTTCTCTTGCTGACCAGTGCAGGTGTATCTGTAGGATGATCACTGTATTTCCACAATTGTATTGGAGAGCATGAAAAATGAATAACTTGAAATAAAATGCTCAGGATTATGTCAACTCTGAGAATGTTCATCCTGGCAAAAATATGATAAACAGCAGGTCTTAAAAATAGTTGCTCCTTCCCCTTTCTATTCTATTCCCCCTAAATTTGTTCTAAAAGTAATATATGACAAACTTGCACTGGGCACAATATTACAAATCCTGGCATTTCAGCATAAGCCTGACAACAGCTGGCCACCATATGCCTAAAACCAGCTTGGAGTTCTAGAAAAGCACTTCTAAACTGTGGCTGGTTTCATCTTTGTAGCCATCATTTCTAAGGAAGGATGGGCAGCCATGGGTCCTGATTGTGTGGAGATAACTGTCTCTCCCCTCACACCCTCAAATTCTTTAACTAAAAATGAGAAAATTATTTAACTAAAACTGAGATTTCAGTCATGTTGAAGAGAATGGTTTTGACCACATTTTCTCTGGGAAATCCAGAGTTCTGCATCATTCTTCTCACCCCTTACCCAGGCTTAGCCTCCTTCTCTATGACAAAGGAAATTCCATCCCCTCTTCTGCTCCCAGGGGATGACAAAGAGAGAGTAAGTCTATGCCTCTTATATCATGCTGAAGTGTTAATGAAATATCAGTAGAAAAGTTCCTCACCTCAAAGATCTATTTCTGGTTCTTTTGGGGTTTTTACCATTTTTTTGGTTTTGCTGTTAAACTGAAAAAATACACCATGCACCCAGATCTGTAAAGTGCAGGTCATGGATTAGCTCCTACTTACAAGTAGCTGGTTTTTTTCAGAAGTTATCTTATTTATAGTAGTAATAATGGGGCCTAGGTAGTTTCTTCATAACTTCAGATGAAAGTAGCTCTGCATTATAAATCTTTTTTCTCCCTGTCAAATTATCCCCTTAAAAGGGCACTGCATCTTGGAAAAAATCTGGAAATCAGTCAAATTTATTTTTCTAACCATCATCATCATTTCAATCAGAGCACTATTTAAAGTAACGCCTAGATAGTGATTTTTTTATCTAAAAACTTAGAATTTCTTTTACATACCTATCTTGAGTCACATAAAAGTATTTAGATGCAAAGTCCTTATAACATCCAACAGCTTACATATATATCTCGTGCATCAGAGAAGCCACACAAATTTCTTAAAATCATGTCAAATTTCTAATCTTTATTTCATTAAGGGTTTACTGATGTAAAATTTTAATAGAAAAGTTTCTACACTTTATATTTTACATCTATATTACACAACATTTAGTCACGAAAGCAATAACTGGATAAACACCAAGAAGCTATTCCAAACGTTTGCATTTCCTTTCAATCTTTAGGACATTTTGATCTTAAAAGAAAAAAAAAATCATATGGAAACACTTTTTAGATCCTATCATCCTGTTAGACAGAACACTTTCTAATTTTTAAAGTCCAGTTGTTCCGGTTTCAATGTCATGGCGTTTGTTCTATATTTTTTGATGCATGGAAATTTTGTTTTCAGCTGTGCCACGGCTTTAGTGACAGAAGTTACTAGAAAATATTTACTTGCATTACATGGCAGATATGTTGATCATCACCAGTGGTTTCAGCTCCTTGGGTCTGAAGTATTTCTGCATTTTTCTTTTCCTGTTTCAGTTTCTAACTTAAGGCTTTTATTAAAAAACAGTAAAGATATCTTTTTATACGCCTGATGATTTTTTTCTTTCATTCTTTACACTGTCTCCTAGAGACCAGAAATTACCCTTCTTGCCCTAGTCTCTTCAAAACATTAATTTTGTTTTATATAACTGTTCTCCAGCTTAACTGAAGTTCTAGGCTTGAACATCACCTACCACAGTATTTCACCTTCTTTTCTCTTTCATTTAGTTGCCTCTCAATCCTAAACAAAATGTTGAAATTATAGGGACAGTATAATTTTAAACCAAAATCCCCCCAAACTATTTATAACATAACTAGCTTTTAAATAATTTATCTACTTCGTCTTCTGGCTACCAAGATGACATAAAAATTTTAAGAGTAGTCACATTTTCCAGTTATTTTTATGTGTCTCGCATTTTCCAAAGTTAATTTTCAGAGTTTTACTTCTTACCTGGAATTTCATGGGGAGCAGGCACCGTCTCCCCACTCAGCAGCTGTATCTCATTTTTATTTAAACTATTTGCTATTCAGTCTCTAAGCTTCCTGTCTCAGCTTAGCACTGTGAAGAATCCCGCACAGCCTCACTAAATTCTCCTAGCTATGAGATTGCTTTCTGCTCCTTTTATGAAAGTAAGGCCTATCACCAACCCAGCACCACTTCCATTTCTACTGTTCTCACCCTGCCTTCAGTCAACTGTCAGCCTGCTGCCATTATCTATAGCTCAGATGGAGCAGCCATTCTTTTCCCTATTAAAAACCCTAATTAATCAACCAGAACCCGAATACAAATTCTTGTAGCGACTCTAAGTCACCGCTTACTATTGTGTATTCATTCTGTATGTAATGGTCTGTAACCCTGGAAGAGTGGCCCCGTGGCTCCATAAGGCTCCTGGCACTGTGAATTGCTCTGGAAGTACTGGCTGGCACCAGGACTCAGGTGCAGGTGCCTGATGTGTGTCTAAGAGCCTTGTGCCCTTCCCACAGTAGCTGGCATGAGAGGCAGAATCTGCCCCGTGGCTCCTTCCAGGAAGCAGCTGTGATATTCCAGCTCCCTGTGCCAGCTTCCTTGTCTTGCCACTTCCATCCAGCCACTTAAAGCCTACAGATTTTGTTGAGAAGCAGAAAAGGAACTGTGGTGCTAAGCTGACATGCCGACTGGAGCAGAAGAGGAAGGGATGGAAATATGCAGACAGCCCTTCTCTCACCCCAGAGAATCAGGAACCGCTAATGTTAAAGCATCGATCAATATGCAATCTGCCACAAGTGACTGCTGGTTTATGCAGACCTTGGCAAGGAAGAAAGAATTTCCCTCCCTTGCTTTAGGAAAATGTTGATATAAAAACAATTGTCAAAACTTCATCATCCAACCATCTGATATTGATCCTTCCATGTCAGCCAGTGCTCTGGATGCTGCAAAAGTCAACACCCCCCTTCTAGCAATTGATCCTGTGCAGTAGCAAATGACCACACCTGTCTGAAAACATACCTTTTCCAAAATGCACAGGAATTTCCAACTCCCCATAGGGAAAGATGAGGGGTAAGACACTTTGACCTCCTTATGAAATTTTGTCCAGAGAGTCTGATCCTGGTGGTTTCTTCAAGGACCAGAGTAGAGCCCAGTGAAGCTACAATGCTTCACAGGGCTGGAGGAGATCCCACAGCTACAGCCTCTGACTGCAATCCTATTCCATGAGGAGATCCCATTGATCAGCTCTTGTAACACACCAAGAGTTTTCTCCTCTTATCCAAAAAAATATTGCCCCTTGGCCTCCCTAAAACCTCATAAAATAAATTCACAGGCAGTTTCCTGATTTTAAGCCTGAGACCTCCATACAACAGACAAAAAAAAAAAAAAAAAAAAAAAAAAAAAAAAAAAAAAAAAAAAAAAAAAAAGAGCAACGCAGCTCAGTCCTCAAAATCCTCTGTCATGGTAACACAAAATAGGAAAATACACGGATTGTGAGAATTCTTTCTCAGCCATCTCCTGACAAAAGTTAAGCTTGATGGCCCTGTTGTACACAATAATATTTAATAGGTATTTGAAGTGAGGTCTAATCCCAAGGGCTCGGGATGGCAATTTTCAAATCAGATATATTTTCTGATTTTTTGGCACACAGGAGGATCCATGTACCTTTTGTCTTTTGATGTCTGTTTAGCTGTGGCATTAAATGTCCTCTTTGCTCTCTGCTTGCAGCCTTTCGTCCATCTCTTAAATATAGCAGTAGATTTTTCACAGCCTTCTGCATGTGAAATAGACCTCTCTTACTCCCTCCATGTGTGGTAATCTTGTTTCACTAATATTGCAATAATTTAAAGTCATAGTGTTAAATCTTCTACTAAATACTTTGACGGCTGAGAACCAACAACACCATGTTACTAAAAAGACTTAAAATCTCTCCCAGGTGTGACAATTACCATTAGTTACTGATGATTTAATATTTTTTCTAAAACTGTATACCAACGTTTACTGCCAACCAATCAAAAGACATTTAAAAACCTGCTTGATTTCCCAAATTCAGTGAGAAGCATCCACAAAATGCAAAGAATAGTATCTGCAAATTACAAGTGAACCACAGAGAAGGCAAAATAGTATGCACAGATCAGCTGAGGGCTTATCTGTGTTGGTTAAATGCCTAAAAATTCTGCATTGAGTGAGAGGAGAGTTAGGTTATCAGGCAATATGATTTGGTTGCGATAGAAAGAAGCAGTCTGAAACTGCTGTAAATCTGCAGGATTGCAGGTTTTCCTTCCTTCGGCAGGGAAAGTTTGGAACCTCATCTACAGGACCAGTTTCTGCAGGGCAGGAGGAGGCTTTGAGAAAAGAGCTACATGAAAATGTATACCTGTCTGGAAAATGAAATGGAAACAAAAAAAAAAAAAAGAGAAAAGACCCCCCAAAATTTTGGGTTACAATTTTCCTCCCTTGATTCACTGTTAGAGTTTGCTGGACTCAGCAAGAACCCTTGAAATCACAGGCTGCCACAACTGTGCCACAGGCAGGGATACCTCCTGGCCATGCTTGTAAAGTGCTGTTGCCAGAATCTCCAAGGGCCCAATTATCCCAAATGATGAGTACAAACGGCTCCCAGTGAAGACAGTGAGAGCTACAGGTGCTCAATACCAAACTAAAAGTCAGTTCACTTTGAGTCACACATGAATTGAGGAACTGAGCTTCAGGAAGCTGCATCTGAATATATGGGGATTGGCTCTTTCATGAGATAAACACCAAGGAATAAATTCTGGCTTGAACAGATTACAATAAAACTCTTCCCATTTATGTTTTTAAAAATAGGAAGTTGTATAGTTTTAAAATCATCTCTATTTATTATTTTTTCTTTTCAGACAATGCTCCTTGGGGGCTTAATCATCTGCAGAGAAGCCCTGCCTGGCAGTAGCAGGCAAGCAGTGTTCTGGAAGACACGGAGCAGAACTGATAGGAGAGTCATCGTGGAAGGTGGCAATTCAAAGCTCAAGCAGAAGTAACTGGCAAAAGGACACTGTCATGTGCCAAATCCCAGCACACTCCTTAAAAGACAGGTTGTGTGCAGGTGTGAATTACACAAGCGGAATTCTA
Organism: Struthidea cinerea; assembly: GCA_013397865.1. Classification (NCBI taxonomy): domain Eukaryota; kingdom Metazoa; phylum Chordata; class Aves; order Passeriformes; family Corcoracidae; genus Struthidea; species Struthidea cinerea. The sequence goes on along the minus strand of VZTI01005707.1, from coordinate 1,240,692 downwards.
TTCCTATCTGCTAAAAACCTTTGTTGCCTTGTAAGCTGCTTGCAGTCAGTGGCCTCCTGGTGACTGGCTCTGCAGAGTTTACCTGAGGTACAATTTATATACTTGCAAACCAGTTGGTTGTTAGTTTGACTTCATGAAAGCTTCCTTATGTTACAGTTGTTCACTATAAATTAAATTAACATGAGGAAATCAAGTGCATCAGTAACAATTTGGCAACTGGCCAATAAGGAATCCATGCATAAACCCATTTCTATTATCTGACACGATCCATAGATGCTGGAATGCAGGGAAGTCTATTTTCATCATTCTCTAGGAAAGCAGTAGCCTGCGATGGTAGAAAATTGTGGTGAGTGCTTCCAGCCACTCTCTCTATCAAGCAGGGGACTGCTCCCTATCCCTGTGGGCACATCAACAGGGCTGCCTGGGCAAACTCTTTTTTCAAAGACTGTTTATAGCCTGTCATGAGGAAAACAGCTCTTTTTCCCTGGGGACTGTGAGAAAGGAAAGACAGATCTTAGCAGCCAGAATGTGAAAAAATTTTGGCTTATACATGAAGTTTAGGGAGAAAACGTTTCCTGAAGTTGTCCTTTTTCCCTTTTTTGCCCATCTTGCCCATCATATCTTAGTGAACAGTCTCGTGGATGGAGTTATATTAGAAATTTATAGGTAGCAAGTTTATTCTGAATGCTGCATCATAATACAGCTGGGCATCATTTAGGGAATTTCTTCTGGGTTTATATTATATCTATCTGTTGCCATATTTGTAAGTGAATTTTAAAAGACAGTTACAATTACTTATAGAAGATGATGGTTTACTTTTTTATTTTTTGCCTTTAGCTTCCCGGAGATCTTTAGCCAGTTTGTAAAATGGCTTTTAGAGCAAGCTCTGGCAACGCAGTGTTTAGTATGGGTTACCTGAACATTATCTAAACAGTAGTAGCTGTCTGGCAAAAAGCCAGCAAAGGTAATGCAGGCTGAGTCTGTCTGCAGAGCAGTAATGATCTAATGACAAAAACTGAGAAATGCAAGGAAAATCTGGGGCCCCCAGATACAATTAAGGAATAAGCAGCTGAGATGCAGAGGAGGAACCCCAGAGGGAGACAGGCAAAAGAATGATGATTAATATCAGTATGCGTTATGCTTGATAGGACCAGTCACAGCAATTACACCAGTGATTCTAAAAGGGGGGCAGGGGCATATGGTTGCACATAAGGCTCAGAAGAGCTATAATATCCAGACACCATCTAGATCACTGGGAAGTAGTACCTGTAAGGATTGCACCATGAGCTGTCCAGGAATGCACATGCATGGACAGCACTATGAAGTTCGTTATGCCAAAACTGCTGCATTACTATTAAAAATGCAATCTTTACAGCCCAAGTTCCTCTCTGGCTACTACAACAAAAGCATCTGCTCAGCGCTGTTACTCAAGACAAGACTGCCAGCCCTTTAAGTGAATGGGATTTTCAGAATAAACAATCAGGATGATTATGCTTTCCACTGCTGCAGGGATTTTTATTTACTTCTACAGCTTATTAATATAGACAAGAAAAAAAACCAGATAAACATTTTTTGGTTGTACTAGATGGCAAAAGTATATAATTACATCGCTCAGAATCTCATCATCTCCCATCAGTCTAAGCTACTTTATGAACATATTTATAACTGCCGAGTATAGAGCAATTACAGGAAAACATTCTCCATTCTGAATGTATCTGCACATTTAGCATGGACTGATCTAATTAAAGTCACTTCCACTAAAGTCAACTGGAGTATTTTCACTCCAGGTTAAGGAAAAGGCACAATAGGAACAAGAAGACCCCAGTTCCTACAGCCAAAGCTTCAATTCTAACCAAGTAAGGATATTTCTAGAAATGATCTAAAATATGACCTGAATAAAACCCTCATCTGAGACAAAGTTTTTTGGCTTTATTTGCTCAGCAAGAGTCAAAAAACATCCTGCTTAGTGTGGGGTACAATGTAGGAAACTGTACTCTAAACAAATACCATTTGGGAAAAAAAAAATTAAGTGGAAAAATAAGAAAGAAGATCCTTGTTCAAGTATTTACAGAGAGATGAAACCAATCTCAGTATTTTTCTCAAGTACTTCTTTTTCTGAGAGACACAGTGAAATATTTTAGGTTTCCTGTGCCCTAAATTATCTATCAGTGCTAGTATCTGGCAGACAATGGGAAGAATTTAAAAGAAGAAAAAATACTCTGCAAGAGGTTTGATAAAGCCATTAAGACAGACTATTGGATTTTAGTGGGAAAAAGAGAAAATGTCTGAAACACTTAAAAGTGAAAAGTTAACATGACATGTAAGTTTAACAGGCTTAATTCATAATTCCATATTAAATTCATATTGATTTTTTTTCTCGCCAATACTCCTTTTATCTAAACAACCTTTGACTGTCAAAAGCCTGGGGAAATTGCCAAAGACCACTTCATTAATACATTCAATGGGAATTGTTTAGTCTCACAAATATAACTAGGCTATGTTTATTTCGGGACAAAAGGCACAGTTAAATATTCCAGCTTGAGCCAGCTGGGCAACAAACTTTATTTTGGAGGTTTGACAAGTGGCAAAAATGCCTCTGCTCACATGACTGAGAATACTTAGCAGAAGTTTTTAATAGCTGAGCAGAAACTACTCACCATGTCATTGACTTCAAAGGCCTCTCACCTACATGGAAGGAGAAGCTTTTTCTAACACACTGAATTTGTTTTCTTTAAAGGAAAATCCATGGAATGTGTCTATTGACCAAATGTCAAGTTAAGTACAGATGGAGATTTTTTTCTCTCTGTTTTAAGCCAGATTCTTCAATGATAAACTTAATCCTAAGTGTAATTAGAGTACAGTAGTTAGTGTCAAATCATGTCCTTGGTATTAAAAAACTAGATTGGTGAGTAACTTTCAATGAAGCTGATTTGATCTTTAGTTTTTAAAATTAAGAAGGCAGAAAACATACATATTGTGTCACAAGCACAGAGCTGAGCACAGATTTTTAAAAAGAGAAACAAATTTGAACCATATTAAGGAATTAAAAATTTTAAAGACTTTTGTGACAATTTAACATTACTTTTCAGGACACATCACTATCTTCCATTTTCTTTCTCTGTACATTATTAACAGCACGTTCATAACTTTAAGTACATAGACAAAATTTGAATGATGTAATTAACTGCCTGGCACACCAGAAAAGGCTGTTTCTCTGATTCCTCCAGAAAGAAAAGGGGTGCACAACTAATTCTATAAATAGAAATTCATGAGCATGAGAAAGACACTTTAGCCTTGAAATCACCAACATGGAGTGAACAAAAACTATCCCAGTAGTGACATAGACTGAACCTTGTCTAAGAGCAACTATACATTTCACAGGGAACAAGCAGGAAAAGAGTTGGCACATGAGAACTAAGCCCCAAAATGGATACAAGTCAGCATAGGACTTTTAACAACAAGCAGAAAAATTCCTCTTTCTCTTCCTATTTTTCCCATTTATTTCACATTTGAAGGGATTTCTGAGTTTGGGGTATTTCGCCTTTTCTTCTTTGTAGTAAGTGTTAGGTAAATTTAGGTCTTATCAACAAGCATTATGTACACAAAAATGTAAATAAGACAGGGAGGGATATGATTTGCATTCTTACACAATCACATTACACAAGCCAGATTTACATTTAAGTCCTTCAAATAAATAAATCTAAAGAAATATTAAAGACATACAAGTAAAACTGGAAAGCTGCCTCCCTGTTCTATGCAGACATATACACATACTTCTACACACCTACAGTTTCTTGATAACTGAGTTATTATTTCTCGGTAATTACGCTACCAAAATTATTTTAGTTACATACTACCATAAATTTTTCCACAATTTCGGAGTAACACTGAGTTGCTGTGAATTCCCACCAGAACAGGATGTAACTCACAAGTCTTTACAGCAGGGAAATATCTTACTCTGACATAGTCAAAAATTACATAAGACAATTTTTCTCCAAAAGGAAGGATATCCCATGCTTAAGACTGGATTGATAAAAGAAATCAGGTTATGTTCCTTACTATTTCACAGTCGTTCATTATGGCCTGAGGCAAGTGGTTTAACCTCTGTGTATCTACTTGCTATGACTAAAATGAGTATAGTAACATCTTTTTCCCTCTATTTTTTTTGTGTGCCTTGCCTTTGGGTATTCTCCATCAAGGTATGTTTTTTCACTTTGACTTCAGTCCTGCTAAAGTGCTCACACTTCAACAGAATTACCCATGTACTTACTGTCGCACACATTGAAGGCAACCTGCTGCACTGGGAAAAGCCCCTACCCCAACAAATCTTCAAAAACACTGTGAAGTATATAAATAAATAATATCTGCTTATCAAAGCCATTCATGTTTATTACATATTTTTATAAATAACTTTATTAAATATTTATGCCAGTGATACCTGTATATTATAAAAAGGAGTCTAGAATAACAATGGAGAGTTGTGATAATTTAAAGGTATTCAAGCTTAGTTTCAATGATTTTACATATTATAGCAAAGTCACATGAGCTCTAAGTATGCAGGAACAAGGTTCTAATAGGTGAAAGTACTAAATAACTTAGACAGTGACCGAAATCATTAATTCAGTAGGTCTGAAATACTTTGCACAAACAACTATACTTTGAAAAGCAAAATCTAAAATTTGGTGTACTGTCAACATTGTCTGAAATTACCATTTTATACAGAAAACACACTAATCCTATAATGTAAGATTTAGGTACTTACTGAAATACTGTTACCTCACTTTATTGACATGACTCAGTTAATGTGTGGAAACAATGCATTGTAGGAATCACTCAGCTCCCGCAGCAGAAAAAAAAGTGTTTACATGAAGGACATTTTTTTCCAGACTAACAAAAAATGAATGTATGGCATGTCTCAAGCCTCTGGGAAATTCCTGACCCAGAATGCGCATTACTTTCTTTTTTTCTCTTCTTTTCTTATAATCAGCTTAGCTTGTAAGCAAACTGCAATATCATTATTTGTTAAATAACATCTATTCACAACACTGATTTCCTAGTTGACAGGGACTCTATCACTGGCCATCACTGCTGCTATTACTATATTCCTTTAGTTCTTTTCTCCTGGTTTAAGCACACTGCCCTCACAAGCATTTTTTCCTCACTCTCCCCCTCTTGTGCTACCTCAGATCAAACATCTTTTGTCTCTCCACTTTCAGTGCTCCATAAAACAAATCTGTTGTCAATCTGAGGACACCTGGCATGAACTTAGCAGTGGATTCTTTGACCTTTTTAATACATGGGGGTCAAAAATCACCATCAGCAGTTGGAGAGAAAAATGTGAAAGATCAAAGTCTTCCACTCCCACTACTGTTCTTGTTTTCCTTTGTTGATATGTGCACTGCTGACAGAAACCAGCAATTTTTAGCTCAAAAGTGCAAATATTTGATAGGAAACAGAGGCCAGACATATAAACCTAAACCAAACAGCAAATATTTCTGTGATTCTTTTAACAGAACTGGAAAAGGTCCTTTTTAACAAACAAAATCTTTCTCCTGGAGGGAGATGTTTGTAAATCAAACACTGTAGGTTTTATTAGTTGATAGACTGTTGATACTAAATAACAGCTGACTTTAAGCCCAAGAGCAACTGCATAGACTCCTTTCATTGTTGAGCTGAGCTATGCAAAAAGTAAACACCATAAATCATGAAAACTTTGCTTTGTACAAGTATTTCATGCTAGTAATATACAACACTTTGGTAGAAAAGGCAATGTTTTTTAAAAAACACTTTTTTTAATCAGTCCCTCTCTAAATCTATATCTCACAGAAAATTATTCATTTTCATTCACTTTGCTTGAAAAAATTTTTTTCTTTTTTGTTTTCCAACTATTACTTTTCTCTGCTGACCTTTATGTGGCCCAAATTTTAGAGGAATGTAATGAAAAAGCCTTCAAGCATCTTATCAGTTACAAACTGCTTATATTTCAAACTGATTCTATCTCAAACCAAATGTCAATATACATTTGGTCTCTTAAAAAGGCACAACATTCTTTCTGAAGTATGTTCAGAGAAGTATTGAAGAAAGAAAAGAACAAGAGTACAGAATCAGAAGAACATGGATTTGGTCTACTGTTGTACCTAATTTGTCTTGCAAAGTCAGACATCAAGTTCTCTCAGCTATTCCCATTTTTTTGCAACTCAACACAAAGCTGAATGAATATAAGGTGTGAAGTTGCCACCGAGGAAGTAGCAGATAAAATTTTAGGGCACCCATCACAGGATCACCAAAGCCTGATACAATTCTGATACAAAGTCTCTTATTTCCTTAAACTATTTTCTTTTGCACCGCTGTCACATGGAGTGTCACAGTCTCACAATGTGCTAATAATCTGGGAATCTTTTTTAACGAGGATTCTACACACTTAATTACAGTTAAGCTGACTACATGAAAATAATATAATTTAGTATCAAGGTTTGTCAAGGACTTGTTTGGTGGCAAAGATCTTTGGAGAAGCCAAAGCCTTTGTCCATGTCCCTCACTCTCTTGGTACAGAAACTAGAAAGGTGCTGTGTGCCATCTCCTACAGGACTTAAGAAAGGACTACTGCTAAAGACCAAGGCCTCTCTCTCAAGTAGACCCAATACCCACACAGGGGTCAGAATAACTGTCTAATTACCAAAAAGGGTAAAATCTAAGAAATCACCCAGTTGCTGAGTTCCCTTTACACACTACATACATAATACCGCAAAACCAGGCCATGTACATTACAAAGAGCTAACTTGTAAAATTTGTGGGTTTAAGTCAAGTATCAAAACACAGCACATGTTGAAAATCACTGGATGATTTATCAACTAACCAAAATATTTGAACAAGTCCTTGGAGGATTATAAGGCAGAAGCAATTTCCACACCAACTTAATCAATCCCCACTACAATTTCCATGATTTGATGTTTTTAGAGAATTTTGATCCAGTCTTAATTCCCATAGCTTTGCCATCTGCACAGCATTTTTATGAAAGGTAATTTTATCCCCTCTACCAACCTGTTAAATATTGTCAGGGGAGGATTTATTAGTTTCCATGACTCCAGACAGTATTTTATTCTTCCTCTGTTGTCAGCTGGCAGACCCAAGTTCCTAATTTTATCAATTGAAAGCACTGAAACCATTCATCAATAAAATACTCTAATTTACCTGTTCTGTGACTCAAGAGCAACACTTGCCTTTCAGCACAGAGCTGACAACCTCTTTCCCAGAAAGAGAGGGTGAAAAAGGAAGTTTTTCTGTGTGTTGTAATCTCTGCAAGTTTAGGACTCTAGGTAGAGCTCCCCCACTTTCTAATGAGAAAATCCTTCAGAAGTATGATCATAACAGAAGTCTAATTGGTACAATTTGTCGGAGAAATGTAATATTCCATTAAGTTCTAAGCTTTTTAAGGACATTAAACTCATTTTACTCTTAAAATTCTACACACACTACTGATGATCTTTAATTATTATAGTGCAGTGATTAATAAAAGTAGCAATGAGCTCAGGAGTCTAAGCATACATGAACTGTTTCTGCTTTGGGGAAGCCTGAAATGCATGATAGTGGATTCCTTCAAAACGTATTCATGAGAAAGCTGTTTATCTTCTGTAGTAGAGCTTGATTCATAGTCATTGCATTCATGTCAATGAATGCAGCACAAGGCCTTTAATACTCCCTGGTTGGGAGCTAATGCCTTTAGCTTTCCATCAGGTAATTTGAAAGACCGATTCATTTTTTTTCACAGGCAGCTAACTAATTCTTTAACACTTCATTTCAATACCACTAATACTTACTAAGGGATTGACTTCACTAAGTGAACAATCTCAGCTGTCTCAACATTTCGTCGTTACCTGACATATATAGCTGTGTCTAAATCAATGAAGCACACTGAGGTAGGTCTATCCCCTTAAGCATTATTTTTTTTTACATCTAGTCCCAGTGCTCCTCTTCATTGTTCAACATGAAATTTCCAAGATCTGTGGGGAGTATGATATAAACTTGCATCTTGCCCCCGTTTCTATACTGTCCTTCTATCCAAATTAAAGACCATCAGCTCTACATCTCAGGAACTAGGATTGCATTTCAAAATGCTTCCTCTCTGATGGACCTCATGGCAAAAGTGTCAAAGAAAAGACTGTTTCTTCTTTCGCAGCAAAGACAGTCACATATCATGATGACAGGCAGAGTGTAGGAAAGGTGAATTGGGTTCTCCTTTTATCCCAAACTTGTCAGAATTCATTCTCTTCCAGCACAATTCTATCAGGTACACTAAGGAAGATTATCAGGCATTAACTCATGAAAAGTTTTCAAGATGAATCAGTGAACACACAGTGAGTTTAGATTTCTGCCGGCATCAGCTTAGACTAAAAAAATCCAAATGTAGTCATTTATTTATTCCAGGTGGGCTTTGGATAAGAAAAAAATTATAGAATTGTATCTCCTAGCATGTCTGCCTCATGCACAGCAGTGTATGAAAATTCCTAGTAAAAGATACAAATGCGCATTAGAAGTAAAACATCACTATATTTAAGCTAACCTGCTTTCAATGCCTTCACTAAAAGGTAAGAAAGGGCTCTACCAAGGTGCAGAACGTGTGACTTCTGTTGCCAGCCTGCTTGAACACGGTGTCTTTGCAGCTTCTGCTGCTCTGAAGAAGTTATCACCCCTCCACTGCCAACTTGTCAGTGTCTCAAATACATCACTGCAGGGTGTTGCAAGAAGTTACTTGATTTGAATCTTTTAGAATCTCTTTTGTAGTTGAATAATGCCAGAATTTTAATTTTTTAATTCTAAATAGCTTATTAGCGGCACACACAGGTTGTATGGCACCTTATTTTTGGCATAACCAGGTTTGCATTACACTGTTTAAAACAAAACAAAACAAAACAAAACAAACAAACAAACAAACAAACAAACAAAAAAAAATGCAAGAGAAAAAATAACACCAACTTTGTCCTGGGAGGAAAATAATCAGATGAGAAAATACTGTTTCTAGAAACTTCTTAGTATTAGTTTAGTGATCTGAAACATCAAATGATCTTTGTCTTTCCAGAGGAATGTCAGCTGAGGAAGAAATGCTGGTGTTTGCTTGTAGGATGCCTGTCACTGTGGTCCCTCCAGGGCAGCTCTAAACTCCTTTGTGAGTTTCATTTCTATTAAAAGCAGAAGGGAACAAGTCTCAAATAATCAGTTGGCTTTGTGCACCGACGATCAACAGTCACCCTTCTACTCAAGTCTGAGTGAATTCCTTTGCCAACAGAAAGCAGGTGTCAGCTTAAATCCTACATTAACAAATGTTATAGCAGATATAGTACACTTTGATGTTTTACTGCCATAAGAAATTATACCTTTATGTAATTCAAAGCTGGCTTCTCCACATTAAGAGTTACAACACACTATTATGATAACTAAATAATTTTCAAACTTTTGTATTATAACTCAAACCTCATTTAGGTACCTAAAGGCATCCCAGTTTTCAAAGATAACTACAACTAAACATGACCAGAAGCAAGTAAGAAAAATGCAGAAAAAGTAAATAAATGCAAATAAATTACATAAACTCTTTCTGAGTACAGAGTAAAGTACTACTGTACTGAAGAGTGGATATATGGATGTATTATCTTTGAATCTCCTCATTATGATAGATTTTTATGGTGAAAAGCAAGGAAATCTCATATAAATCAAAACCAATTCACTTTGTTCATGACTGCAAAGCCTCTTGTTACTGTCAGAAAAGAGAATCACTTCATAGGAAATGATAGAACCAGCTACACATGTTCAGCATTGGAACACAGAAACCATATTATGAGATTACTATCGAGTTCTTTTAACTCAGACAAAGCCCTCTTGTTAGCAAATGATACTTTGTATTTGGCCACAATTTGTAAAGGCAGATAATATTTTCCATTTGTATCATGAATTTCATCACTGGATATGAAAGCCAGCTAGTGGTTATTGGCTGCTTACACACAATATGATTCTTGAGAGATTGTCTGGTTTTTTGGGTACAGAGATGGAAGCACCGAATGAACTGATATAATATCCTCAAGGCCTGTGGAAGTACAGGGTAGGAAAGCCAGTCTTCCTGGATCCCAGCTCCCATGTCCTCACTACCAGAACACCTTTCTTAACTTTAAGTACCCTTGCTACCATTTTTTAGATGAAAAGGACACATAGGAAAAAGAAAAAACAGAGTTAAAAAGAGTGATCATACATTATTCAAATTATTAAATAAGCCAGTTTTGAATGAGTGTTGATTTAATTCTTGCTGTCCTAATTTTTCAGAGTATATTTGAAGAAATAAAAGGAAAATCATCACTGTGATTGTCTGTAGGATGAAGAATTAGAAGTCACCTACATTATTTTGCAGAAGTCCTACATAAATAAAATGGGTTTGGAAGAGAATATGAAACATCAAACATCCATACTCCAGTCTCAAATAACTCTGTTCCAGTAATTTTTAAGACTTTCATAAATTCTAGGAAACAAAGCTGAATCTCAATTAAGGACTGCTGAAGGGAGAATAGTATTCTATAACACTGACATCTGGACTACTGCTAGCACATGTAATGTATATCTGTCACTGACAGCTTATCAGGTTATATATCATTCTGAATCATTAGTCCTGTCTTTCTCAGCAAGCACAGGAATCTGCAAAACCAACACAGACATAGAAGAAGTACCTCTGAGAAGACAAACTCACTTACATGTAACAATCTTAGAAGGTAATCATAAGCCATTAATATAATGCAGACCATAAATGTCAATACAAATAGTCAAGTGTATGTCAACAAGCAGCATATGGACATGACTGACCTAAACCATCAACTTATGGCAAATGATAGCTTTGTAAATATCCCCAGCTACGGATACACATCTAATCTCCGTGTGCTAAAGATCCAATAGGAAAAAATTCAAAGTAATTTCATAAGGCGGGAGGGGGGAAATCTGTTCTTATTTCCATAGCCCTGTAAAAGAGCTTCTGAAAAACATCCAAGAAGAATGAAGTGTGCCCCAACACAAACTCATTCAAGATGTAACTAGCAGATAAAACCCTACACATGACACCAACTGGTTAAACAGAGGCAGGCTCCACATGCCTTGTCATTTGATCATGATAGAGATTGATCATTCGTGTTACTGAACTAGACTGTAATGAAAAGCTTCATGAATGTGCTAAGGCCATTTTAAAAGCTCACTAGAGACCCAAGTGTGGAAAGAGCATGCCTAAGCCAAGTTCTATATGCAGTCCATACACCATCATGAATAATGAAGTGTTTCAGGAAAAAAAGAAGATATTACAATGAGAATTTTTTTCTGTCACAGAGTTTTTGGAGGAATACTACTGACTTGATAGAGAGTTTTTGGACTGGGGAATACATTTAACTATGTGGTTGAATCCATAACCTGAAGAGTAACCTAGTGGAAGAGGCAGGGGTTTATATAATATTAGGATAAAAAAAAATATGAAAGAGCCTTATAAAAGACTGCCGTGAAGGGCTGCTGTTTAAAACACTTAACTAGCACAGCTATTAATTCCTTCTAAAACATGGCAGGTTTGTTTGCCTGTAAAAACACAGCAAAATTGCTGTCGGAAAATGTACAGCACACAGGCTTTCCCTGCATGTTGGGAGCATGACAGATATCCATAAGTTTAGGATAATATTAGAAGACACATATAAAAAACAGTAACTCATTTATTTTCATAAGAAACTTTAGTCCTTTTTAACTTTTATTTAGTTAATAATTAAATGCATTCATTTAATTATTAACATTTCCTGTTAGCATCTGAACACTCAAATTTTAGAAATTACATACAATTTTAGGGGGCTGTAGTTCTGCTTAAAAATTTCACTTCTGAAGTATATGCATTAAAAAATAGAGGAAAATAGTTTCTCAGAAGAATTAGACTCCCAGACTCTAATATCTCAGTGCCATTATCAAGCCATGCCCATGTTCCTCAGTTCTGCCAGACGTGACAGTCTCATTATCATAGTAGAATAATGACAAAAAATTAGACCATGTAGAGACTCACAATTCTGAAAAATAAAAAATTATTTCAGTGTGAATAGTGTTTTATTTAAGTGTTGAGAATGTGATAGTTAATCCTTTATTAAACAAAATTAAATGTTGAAAAAGAATTTGAAATGTAAGTAAAAATATTTTAAATAAAATTACTTTTTTATACATTTGAAATGGGCCATTTCATGAAAATAAATATTATTTTATTAAATATTTAGTTGTAGCCAAAACTGCTTCTTATTGGAAATGCTAGAGTTGTAAAATGTTGTCCCACTCTATTGCTATATAGGAGGAAAAGTGGTAAATGTACAGATAATACAAATCTTGTGGTGCACACACAAATGTGGTCTGTTCCCCAGAATTGACCAGATTCATAGTATCACATTTTTGTAACACAATGTGTTGTAATTGATGGCTTTAAAGAACTGATGCATTTTGATTAATGATCCTTATCACACTGTTGCACATTTGATTTGAAGCAGTGTGCTTTATTTGCTGATAGTATTCAGAACTGAGATTATGATTTAATTATGATCAGAGATCTTTCCATTTTGCCTAGAACATGAACTACAGTGACAGAAATCTTAAAAGAAAAAAATAGCATATGGCTAATTGACTGGCTGAATAAACAACTGCCCTTTTTTTTAAAGGGCCTTCTACCAAATATTCAACTGATGCCTCCTAGCAGCAGGAATTCACCGAGTCTCTGCTCACAGCATCAAAGAGAATGCAGGAAACACATGTTAACACTTGCCTTGATGCAGGGGAAGTGCCATTCTCTTAAATGCATCCCATAATATCATGTGGATTAAAAGACAATTGAATACGTTTTCATATCCAATGAATAATGTCTAAACCAGAAACAGAGATTTGGGATTTGGGCCAGTCCCGTTTGGTGAGGAATGTCTTAGAAATGGCCAGCTAGAGCAAAGGAAACAGCTTGAGTGTGGGTTCTCCCCAGCCTGCAGGAGTCATTCATTAGGGGCCCTCAAGAGATAAGGAAAGCACCGACATGGCTGGGGACAGCAGCTAAAATTACACACTCTCTCTGCACTCCTCGGACATTTGTCACCATGAGGTATAAACATTTATGTCAGTGATAACAAACCACTTACCTTATTTGACTATTTTGAACACCAGTGGAATTTAAGGAGTATCATAGCAGTGTGATATGTTTCTGCTACAGAAAAATTATATCTCAACTGCAGTGGTTTTAGATGCTATAAATCAAATTGTTCAATCTCTCATGACAAAAGTGCGAGACTCACAACTACTACACAAATATTCTTGATCATTACAGTGTAATAAGGTGACGATAATACAGTAATTAACTCTCTGTACAGTGTGCATGTGACAGAAAATTCAAGATTTGCACCTTAAAGCCAGCAGGAGCTGGTGATCAGCACTTTAGTTGTGTCTCCTCATTGTTAACTTTTGAATAATTCCTGATATTAATTCAAATTTTCACATTTGCCTGCAAAAAAAAATCAACACATAAGAAATTTAGCACACTGCAGCTTAAGCCAGAAACTTTGTCTAAAACTGAGTGAAGTAAAAGCATATCTGAGTGATGAGGTTTAAAATTAGAATCATAGCATTTGACTTCTCACATTTCTGAAAGGATTTCACCAATGAACACCAAACAGGGTTTTTAGCCTTGCAGGATATAGAACAAACATTTGTTGAGGAAGTTCATCTTTCAAATTCTTACCTATAAAGCAAGTTTGTTAGCACTGTGAGGACTTGTATTTACGAGAAAAAAATATAGTTCACTTTCAAAAAATCCTTTCAATTCAAAAATAAATAATGTGAACACAAAGTGTCTGTATGGTCTGGAGACGCTCTGTGCCTTTAGTATTTGGGTGACATTTCCTGTGTATTTGCTTACTCTAAAGTATATTTGAATGTGGGAGCTTCTACAGTGTTCTCTTAAAATACCACTACTCTGAAAGGTGACTTCAAAATATAGGATTGTTTGATGTTTGTTGTTTCTTAGTGATTTTAGTGCCAAACATGTTTCAGTTTTAAGTCAAAAAGATTATTTTCTTTCTGATTGTTAGATCTACAAATTGATCCAAGTTCCAAAGAGTCAAGAGGCCTCCATTGCTAAAATTCCCATAGGATTTCCATGGTCTGTATTTTGTTGCAATTATAATTATTGAGATGCCAGTGTTGTTCAAGGAATGTGAAGTCTATCAATATTATTTCTTGATGATGTAACATAATGAATAGCCTCTTCTCTCTGCTTGAAAATTTTTTTTTAAAAATAGAGTTTATCTATTCCTGAGCAGGCAGTTGAAATTTTTTGCACTGTGATCTGTGAAGTGAAAAAACCCACCAAACTTTGAAGAAACTAAGTGATGCAGCTACTAATTTTAGGGATCTTTTTGGAACCAGTTTTAGGTAAGTACAGCACAATATTAAGACAAAGTTTCTTACACTGTTGGTTTGTGTATTATACAGAGGGATCTTGAACACACAAACCAATTAACATGTAAGGGGGGATCCCACAATGACACAATACTTTTTCTTCTCCTTTGCTTTAAGGCTGTCCCATGCTTTTCCAACCATGTCTGAGTCCTCAGGGCTAAAGTGGAATACACTTCATCACAAAACATTTTTACTGTACTTGTAGAGAAGCTTTTTAAACACAGTAAAATTCTGCCTGTAGAAAGGAAACAAAGCCTGACTCATATTTTTCACCTTGCAGCTTTGATTATTGAAAACTGAAAGAAAATTTATCAAGACTGTTGGTTGGGCAGCACATCACTAGGGTAGTGCATTACCTCATTTGGTGTAGTAACAAGGAAAATAGTGCCAACTGAATTTACACTGTAAATGACTCTTGATCTGTCCTTGATAACTACACCTTATCTATCATTAATGATCTGTTTACTATTTGAACAAAGCTAAAGTCCTCCATTTACATATATAGTAAACATCTCTTCCCTTAGCAAACAGATTTGACTCAGTCTGTCCTAGGCTGCACTAGACTCCTTAGTATACACAAGACTCATTTTTCTCTTCAAAAGAAGGTTATTCTCTAAAGTCGATCTTTCTGGTACAAGAAACACCCCACTGCTCTTTTAAGAACTTAAGTATCTCAATCTCTTACGTAGTCTCAGTGTCATTTTCAATATTTATTATTTGGACTCTTACAAAAGAAAAAGCAACCCAATTTCTACTCAAAGCTCATATTAATAACACACTGCTTAGCAGAGTTCTGTGTCAGAATTCACAAACAGACACTCAAACTAAAATGCTGTTTAGTGATTAATTTTTCTCTCACATCACCTGTAGAGTCTTGTTAACTTTGCTCAAATCTCTGTGGCAAGGGTGAAGGTAATTCTTTGACCCTTTCCTATAAACAGTAATCATTTCTCCTCCTTGTTGGCTGTTTTTTAATTTTGGTGTCTAGAAGCTATTAGACTTCTCAGGTACACCACTTCCAGGTTGACTGGATGACTCTTAGATGTTTTCCACCTAATTATGCAAGGATTTACACTCTTTCTCCTGAATGCCAGATATCCAAGTACATCAAGAATTCTATACAAGAGAGAAGTCAGTACAAGGCAAGTATAGTCAGATCCAAGCACATCTTCACCTAGAAAGTATAAAAAATTGCTGAGATAAGGCAGTTTACCAGTCATTTAAAGACAGAAGTGCTTATAAACAGTTGAATCTAGAGAAAATAAAGTCTTGCAGGCCAAAAAATGCAGTTAAACTTAACCTGCATCAGTATTCCTGTCATCTGAGCATTGTTTATCATTGTCATGTACTTGAAATTAAAATGCTAAAGACAAATCTTAGAATGCAAAGCATTTTCCAGAAGATAAATCCAAAAGGAGTGAGAAGAATTAAATCAACAGGTGAGTTACATTCATTATTGCTGGCACAGTTACAGGCTGCACAGCAGTCCTCGAGAGGATGAGAGTGGATAGCAAGAATATGTAGTTTCTCAGTGAGACAGCATTTCCTGTACGGTTGCTCTTATCCTATCCCTTAAAACTCATACCTGTGAAACTCAGATTATGGTGAACTAGAATTATATTAAATCCTTTCTTACTTTATGAACAGGGGTTCCGTTTCTTTGTTAGTGTACACTGTAATATTGCTACTGACTTCAGTGGTACTATACCAGCTCACTTTAGCTTAGGCTGGCTAAGTAGGTATTAAATTTCTGTTGGTTTTAATTCATTCTTAGTCTAGAGGTTTCCCCATGTTCTCTTTTCATCTGTTAATTGAGATAATTTTTATTAGCTATTTTTCTCTCTAAAAAATTACTCCGCACCTTTTTCATTCCCTTTTTCATACCAATTAACATTTCATTGTTGTGAATGTTGACACAGAGCATATTTCTAATTGTTCAGTAAATACCATGCCATACAGAAAAAACAGAACTAGTAATTTCTGGGAAAGTAAAAGACTATGAATCCTTTGTGGAATCTCATTTAAAATGGATCACAGCATCCTATTGTATCCTGTTACAATATCAAAGGCATTATACTTAAATTAAAGAAACAGAAATAAGGGAAACCATCCAGACAAATGAAAATACTTGCTCAGGGGTATAGCTTTATTCTAATCCTGAAATTGTATATATATATTGAAAATCTTCATTATCAAAAAAAAATCCTAGATATTGTGACAAGGCTTACTCTAGTAATCCACAACTGAAATTATTTCTGGTAGTCCTCTGGGTTAAAAAAAGCCCTTTGGCCAATTTATGTCATAGGAGTATGATCCAGAAAGAAAAAAAGACTTTGAGGATTCACACTACTTTAGTATCTGTACTTTTAGCTTTGTTTTCCATGTCATCAGCTTCAAGAGACTAAGATTCTTTACCCTCTGTTCCTTTATTAACTGTGCTATCAAAGGCTTATGATCCCTGCATGACTTCAAGATCTCACTTCAACATCAACTTGGTTCAAGATCGATTACACTTTTTGTCAATATTATTCAGAGACTCTGGATGTTCATCTCATCTTTTATTTAAGGCATCTCTGTATTTAGTCATGCCATGATAAGTACAGGTCTGATAAAAGCAGGTACAGTTCTACTAACTTCAGCTGAACTGAATCTACTGAAACTAGAACTGAACATGATCAGTTGGCATTTGAATAAAAGTCCACCCATATGGGTAAAATCCACGTTTATTCTATTGTCAGCTTCAAATAATATGTCATCAAGTATATTTTTAATAGAAAATTCTGTGCTATGAATAATTATACGATGTGACCCTAAAACACCTTAAGAATTTAAGCTAATAATCTTTAATGATTGTTGAATCCAATTAATTCATGGTCTTCTATATTTACTGACTGATCACAAATAAATCAAAGTATCTACCAACCTGTATTAATCAGCAGTTTCAAATCCTTACTGGGGTTGACTGTATGCATATGAAATTTGTTTCATATACAAAATAAAAATCAGTCAAGAGGATTTTGACTAAATATACAACTCACACTGGATTTTAGTTGTCTGATGACAGAGCCTCAGAGTGAAATTCCATGTGCCCACATTCCCAATTGTAACATCACCCTCAGTGCTCTCTTCAAACAGGCCACTTCCATTGCTCTTCCTGTTGCACTGTCTTTCAGCAAAAGGTAAATTATGCCCCAAAATTAAAGCAGCAAATATGTCAAAACAACAATAAAAAGTAGAATGAAATCACCTTAAAAATTCAAGTAGCACTGTCTTGTAGCATTTGCTCAGTTCTAGTAACTGACTCTGAGGATCACACCCGAGAACAACGTGCTCTGAAACTTCGACAGAGGGATTAAATAACACAGCTACTTAGATAGGAATGAGCCCCTCGAATCTTCCTAGCAGGCTGTTGTTAATTTAATAGGTTTAATTCTCCATCAGCCTGATCCAGGTCTATCTCATCTCAGTGCTGGGATAACTGAAGGTGTGAGGTAGAAAGCTGAACATCCACACTAGAGACCTTTTGCACCCATCCCCTCCCTGCTCACTCCCACACAAGCCTCTTCACTTCACCACACAGATGAAGCACATCCAGGACTGTACACACAGTCTTGGCAGCTGTCCTGGACCCTCATCTCTCCCTTTGCGCTGAGAAATAAACCACCAACTTAACGAAATCACTGATGGCATTTCAAAGGTTAAAACAGCAGTGCAAGTATTCCCTCTTACTTTCTCTCATCTCTCCAGAGAAGACTCCACTAGTTCTTTGAAACAGTAAATAAACCTTAAACCTTTACGTATTCAAAGGAAACGCTGGCTTGCCTCAGAGAGCATTCCTTTTGACACAGCCTCCAAAAGCCTGCTCACTGGCAAGTTCATCCTGTTCCTCAGGCAAGACCTGGGTATTCCCTGCTGTGACAGAGCAAGCCCTTCTTCCCCTTCTCCCTCAGTGGAAAGTACATCTTCTTTCTAGCCAGGCTAACCTTTGACTTTGTCTAGAGCATAACAATATTCTCTCTTTTGAAAGCTTCCTGGAGGACTTCTTCCTTTAAAGCACAGAATTGCCCTAATTGGACCTCCAAGAATGACTGTCATCTTTTTTACGCATTATTTTACAAACGCACTATGCTCCCCACCTCTCTACTCTGTGGTGTTAGAGTTTGTTAGGTTTCAGATTAAAATAAATTAAAGGCACTGCATGAGTTTAAAGGCACTTTAGGGTTTAAACCACTGTTACTGCAGTAGCTGTCTCTCCACCGTGGCACTATCATGCATCCATCACATTGTCAGTTCTCTTTTCAGTGTACAATTGACAGAGAACAAGATGGAAACAGTCCATCAATCTGGTGTCACAGCTGTAATAAAAGCCTACAGAAAACCTGTAAAACTGCTTACACTCAGCTAGAGCACCAATGTGCTGGCTGGTGTAAAGTATTCAGCAGAGCTGCAAAGAGGTAGCGTGTCAGATGGAAAAACTGCCGTCGGAGGCATTTTGCAAGCACTAAGTGCTTGCAGATACCTCCCTGTCACAACAGGAGAGAATGAGAACTGCACAAACAAACACTTCTGCAGTTCCCACACTGAAGCACAGATAATTCAGCTATGGTTTCATCTGTGTTCCTGCATCTATTATAGTCATTACTATGCAAAGGGACAGTCACCCACCCACAAAACACTTCTCTAAGTAAACAACTAATTCATAGAGATTAAACATACAACTCTTCTCCATGAACAGACAATTTTCTATGTGTTTTTCATGTACATGATATATCTGCTATGGTTAGAATACTATAGACAGCACACCTGAGGTGGATTTCTTGTACAAAAACACTGAAAGCCACAGTAAAGAGAGGATTGCAAGCTTTCAGAATAAAGAACACATAACATGTAAATCTGTACTTACAGTTCACAACATACAAACATTCCATGGAAAACGTCTTAGATACTCTGCTTGTAAAATGAAAGATCTCATGTACAAGAAATATGGGACACAAACCCTGCTATCTACCATTATTCACATTCCTAGGAACAAATAGGTAAGTGAAGAGATAAAATCATCAAGAGGGCATATATTTAGGAGGCAAATAGAGAAGCATAAGAAACCAAATACACTAAAAATATAAGGAGGAGTCTGTCTCTTAAGAAAAATACATGGAATAAATTCTACTTCAGAATTCAGTTGATTTCTAGAAATACATGTGCATGATATACTGAATTTTTTTTAATTAAACCTGCTAGGAATTACATTTAAAAAACCACTTTTATTTTAAAGAGGATCAGGAAATACCTCCATCATGCTATTTACTCACAAGAAGAAAGCAGTCGGTATATTAAATTGCTGCTTTGCAAAGTGAACAGTAATCACAGGGTATCTTTACGGACATTCTAACAGATTACTTTTACTAATAAAATAGAGACTCACTCTTTAAATTGTTTCTTATTTGATTGGCTCTTCTTCAGTACCATAATCTACCACAAATAACGTGATTACAAAGCAGCTAAATTCCACAGTGTTGTCCAGCTTTCTTCATAGCCTCTGTCAAAAATTCACTGGAGGAATTGTTTTGTTTATCAAATCACAATCAGACGTTTGCAGGGTGACCCATAATGTGAGCAGTGGCAGATGTGTCTCAGATCTTTTGTCACAAGATAATGATTTAACAAAAATTGTTTTGGTGAGGTCATGGATCTTTCTATCATCAAATAAGAGTTTAGCAATCTGGGTAATGAGGAGCAGCAAGAAAAGCAAGTGAGAGAATAGAATGAAAAATAAGATTTTTACTCTTTTTGATTCATTGAGACTAAGCCTTTAACTGTTCTAAGAAATAAGATTTTTCTTCTCAATATTAAATAGCAGTTCCACTTCATCCTTTATGTGGACACAGAAAAACCTGCTATAACACCAAACCAGAGAACAGCTAAAATCTGGGATTTAGAATAATTCTTACTGCATTGGAAATTGATCACTTTCTGATAAATGTGAAGGCTTTCCTCACACAGGATAACCAAGAAAGACAAGGGGGAAGGTGAGGAGTCTTTTGTCATCCCAGCAAACAGAGTGGTTACATGTTAAAAGACCCTCAAAGCAAAGAAACGCTCTGCAACACAAAGTTCACACTTGCATTATGGAGCTGGCTTCTAGACATAACTCTCCCTCCAGAGCCACACTGGAGACCATGTCCATGGTTGGTTTGCACTGTTCATCACTCTTTGAGTATTCTGCACCTGCCCACAGGGGAGGGGAGATGGAAATGGAAGTTTCTCCTCCTCCCTCCTCCCCTCCCTGTTATCAAAAGCCCTCAAGTGCTGCAAAGTCAGCTTTATATCACACCTCCAGCAATCTAAATAAGCAAGAATTTTATGGAGCAATGTGATTTGAAAGGAATTTCAATGATTTCATCTCCCAGTATGTTAGACCATGTGAATACACAGCTGTGCAGGACCCTACTTTGAATAAAGGCTGAATTCACCCTCCCTGATAAAAAAAGATGCAGCGAAAGAGAGAGTAGTAAGGTTGGAACACCACCTTGTGAATAAAGATGACCAAAAGAGTCCACTAGGTTATTGCTTCCAGAGGTGAAATGGCTCCAAAAGTACGGTTTTGCAAAAGTAATGCATGTTTTCTCTGATGCTGCTTCTTAATGAGACCATGAAAGCAGGGCCTTCCCAGGTGCAGGAGGAATTATCACGCCTCAGCTTGCAGAGCCTCTGCCCAACTAAACACCCTGCAGGTGTCTAAGTTTGGGACCTGGCACTACAGTGCTGTGCTCTTTGAAGTCCTCTTGCCTCAGCACTGTGACTGGCCTCATCCTCTCCAGCACAAGAGATCCCTTTCTATTTTAAGTTCCGAGGATCAGTCCTGATCTCCAAGATGTTGTATGATCTTAAGAAAACATTTTCTGAGAAAATCAGTACCAAGAGTTTCTGCTTTTCTACACCTCTCAGAGCTGCGCCACATCCAGATGTACATGTTCCTTTCACAGGTTCTTCATTCCAATACTTTTTCTCATATAGCAAAAATATTTCGTCTACCTTAACTCTGAACATGTGGCCTCACCAACTGCTAAAAAGAAACATTAGCCCTGAAAGTGGTGACTGTCCTTACAGGAAGTGATTTTTCATTAAATCAAATATAGAGGAGAATTAACAGCAATTAGTGGATATTGCAGATTGTGTACACACATTTTGTATTATCTGGTGATTTTAATTGTTAAATCTCACCCAAACAGGATTTTGCAATTAGTCTTTTATCTATTTGATGCGTTCTCAGCACAGTGTTAGGAAGGACAGCTTTGGGTAAAGAATGTTCAGAGGTTTGTCTTAGATTAAGTAGGAGGGTGTTAATTGGCAAAATAGTTCATGATTTTCATATTAAATATGAGTACATGTGGCATATTTTCAAGTAAGGAAGTGGCACCTAAGTTCTGCATGCTGTGTTTTCTTTGCTGGTCTTGAAACGAACTATATATGTTATTGCTAGTATACAGATGGTCATTCATTTCCATGCCAAAGTAATGGCAATTTTTTTGCCTAGATTTCAACATCTGCCCTAAATTTATCTATTGTTGTGTTACACTTGGCTTTCTTAATTAGAGAGAATGAGTGTAATTTGAAGGCCCTTTTGGGATATATCTTTGAAACTATCCCATAGAGTCTGAGTCTTCCTGACTCTTGAGAATTCCCAAAATCCCGATGTTATTTTGGCAGCTCCCATTTTTTGAGTTTCCTTCTTTTTTTCAGCAGACAATGTCTTCCTCCAGGTCTCCCATACAGACAGAAAACAGAATGCTAACATCCTGTATGGCTGCTAAATTCTAGCTCATTCAGTTCATGGATTCTCTTGCTTCCACCTGTTTTCAAAGGTTTCTGTGACAGTCCTTACCTCAGGACCAACTCATTAAATAGAATTGTCAGCGATCTCTGTCCATTATTTTGAAGATTTAAATCCTATGCTTGTTTGATTAGACAGATATGGCTTTTGCTATTTCTAGATTTGCTACTTCAGTTGTTATTTTTTTAAATGGAATTTATTAATTCCCCCTATACTCCCCTTTAGAGCATTACCTGGTACCTGCCTGAAAGCTTATGTTGAATTACAGCTCCAAGCTGCTGTAAAAAGCACCCTGCGAGGACACACTGTTTGGTTATTCATGGAGATCTGTGTTCTGCAGATTGTTCAGTCCTGATCTTTCAGAAACAGTTGTTTCATAAACTAGAACTGTGTTAGAAAGCTCACTCTCCACTACAGCAGATGATTTAATGCAAATTATCAAGATATTCTGCAACATTTCTAAAAAATATTTAGAGAAAAGTAACACCTTTCCATCCAGCTTATAAAACATTGCAAGGTCTACTCAGAAGTGCAATAGACTTCTTGTAAGCCTTGACACCAACGAATTTTGATCATTCATTCCGGTTCATGTCACAACCTTAAATGAAGGGATTTTGATTTTTACAAAGCCAGTCCACTCTGAATTACCTTAGAAGTACTGAAAACATTCATTATATGTGTCCATTTGCTATTGCTGTTTATTATTCTGTTTAGGTTTATTTAAAGTGCTCATCCATAGCTCTGTTACTTATTTGCTATTCATTTGCCTTAATCAGAACATTCAGTAAACAGTGTTGCTATAGCAATACTGCAACTTTTCATACGACCAAACTCTTGTCTACTGCAGTCTGCGCAAAATAATTTTAAAATATTACTATTTTTAGCTAAAGAGGTCAAGAGGTGCACCTAAAAGGTCAACTCTCACTCCAAGAGCTGGCTTGCATGCTGGTATCGATTAAGGGTACATACAGGATATACTTTACTATTCACATAAATATACGATTAATTAAATGGAAGGCTAAGCATGAAAGGGGTTTCTCCACCTTCATGCACCACAGAGGAGGTTTCTTATTCTCAGGTCTTCAAGGACCAACAAAGCCCAGTGTTAAAGGCTAGAAATAGGTCAGAGATTCGCCATTAAATATGTAGTGACCCAAATTTCTGTGCAAGCGGTACAGTGTAACAGTCCCTGCTAGTCCAGTCTAGCGAGTAATGCAGAAATGCCACTCTTCAGACCTAGGTTCATAGGGCAGAAATTGTTTCCCCATTTTCCTTGTGCTTGACCCACATAAAGTCCTCTCAGTAAAGATTTAGTACTTGAATTAAATTCACTGATCCACAGTTGTATTTCTCCAGTGTGATTTACGCTGACATAAAATGAAGTGACGAGTACGGCCCTGAGGGCTTTAGGAATGATGGGGCCTTTTACAGGCCTTTTGGCGTGGGATGAGTTTTTGCCCACAGTGAATACGTAAAATAACTAGTTAACTCTCCTACTTTGAATATCAGTCACGAGACCAAGGAGTCTTCATTACTCTGCTGGCTGGGGATTGAAAGATCCAAAATTAGAAATCTACTCAAGAAAAAAAAAATCTGGGCATGCTATAATTGAATTGGTTATGAAAAGAGCTGTGAAGAGACTGTACAAGTGAGGCAGCAAATGTACTGCTCAACAGAACAGCAGCAGCAAGAGGAATAGACACTGCAAGCCATTTCTAGGCCAACAAGGCACAGAGGGGGATAGCAGCCAAAATAATGAGAACAAAAGAGAATTAAAAGTGCTTTACCAAAAGATTAATTTCAAATGTCTATAATAAAGTTACACAAATACTTCAGTTAATTTATTCTTAAAATAATGCAAATTAATCATACTTTAATTTGAGATTAAATGCTCTCTTATAAAGTTTGTCAGTGTTTTTTCAATGGATTTCTCTTACTGAGATAAGCAGAGACTTATATGAGGGCTTTTTACCTGTGCCCATTCCTTCAAGTCAAAAAAGTTGTACTTCCTATTGCTGCCATTAACTCACTGATTCTCTGTGATTAATCAGGAAAGGGAAGGAACTGGAATTATGCAAACCTTTTTGTTCCTACTTCGTTTGTTGAAAAAATAATTTCAAAAAATTAGTCTAAATAAGGAAAATGCGTTGTTATGTACACAACAGAGGCCTGTATCACTTCATGATGACAGTCCAGTCACACACATTTCATGTCCTGTTCATAATTGAAGTGATACAGGCCTCTTCCCCAGCTGGTTTTACTGACATAGCATTTCTGGAGGTTGTTCCAACAGCTTGGGAACTGGTATTATTTTCTATTAAAAGAAAACACAAAAATGTTTTAGGTGTATCTGTGCTCTCTTAACCTTGTTATCATTAATTATTGCATCATTGGAATTCAAAATATCGTCTCTTTTCTTGAATTAATTTCATAGAGATATCAAAAGCTGGGTGGTGTGCATGTACTTCTGCCAAGCTACTTGCCTTAGCCCAAAGTAACTCATCTGCAGAGCAGGAGGCTTTCTCACTCAACCCTCCTACTCCTTCCCAGCTGAGTATTTTCTTCTGTGCAATAGTTTGCTTTTTTCCTTTGCATCATCTATTTGCTATTCTCTGGAGTTGGCTTAAAAGGCAAGAACACATTAATCAAGTCAGGATTTTCTATAATAAGAATCCCAAAACTTGTTCTTTTCTAGGTTTTAATTCCGTTACTTCTGGGTCTACATACAACATCTACTGCATATGCTCTTCTTAGCAACAAGGACACATGCAAGAGCCTAAGTCACCAATTTCAGAGGCATTTTTATGTCAACTTTACCTGCCAAAGTATGTGAGGAAATGTGTCCATGCTATTTATGACAGCCCAGGTATGATGATTTTTTAATTTTTCTTTTGCCTATCTGTATGCTAGAAGCAGTGATGAAAACTTTATTGATGGTGCACAGGATATACAGCAACACATTCACTAGTGCAATCTGGGACTTGGATTCTGTTTCTCTTTGGGATTTTCATATGTCAACCCAAATTTCATTAGTACTGAATCCCCTAACACAGACTCCACTTACTTTCTTCTCCTACGCACTGCACGTATTTACAATGCACAAGCAGAGCAGCATCTGAGCACCACACAACTGCATAAGGAATGAAGCTTTTGTAAAATGTGAGGCCAGCAATCAGCACAGAAGAACAAACTCATTCTGAAGCATAAGTGTAAAGCCAATCCTACAGAGACACACTAAGAGATGTTACATCTGTCGGTATGCATACAAATATACAAATATTATATTTGTAATTAATATTCTGGATCTACATTCATATTAAATAGCTCTCTTTCATCTTATCAGTTAAATCAATATCTCTTTCCTTTTTCTGAAACAAAGTGTTACATATCCCTGTAGTTGGTATTCAGCCTAATTTTATGAAAATCTGACAAAATAACTTAATTTTCACCATGTACTGCATTCAACCAAGACTTTGGGCTATATTTAGAATGGCAACCCTCCCTCACCCCCATTGACACACTAATCTGTTTTCCATAAATCTCATTGTATAAATAATGTAAGTTCATTATAAATATAACTAATAATGAATCCAGCTCAAAAAGTATGAATAAACTATGGTCTGGAGTTTTTCCAGTTTCCAAAGAATAAGAATTTTGTCTGAGAAACAGCTGAAGAACCAACCATTTAGATGTGACAAAGAAATTTAATATTGTAATAGGAAATTTCTAAAATCAATATAATAGACAGCCTCTGCTGGATGCACATAAAACCCCTGAGTTAAACGACTGTGTCACTGAAGCATTCAGAGACAGGGGATGGTTGGAAGCCCAGCATGTGTTTGCGGTAGCATTCTGCTGAAATGAAGCTTTTATTAAGCCACATATCTTACAAAAAGTTTCTTTATAGCAGTTACTTTTTCTTTGTCCTAGCTCTGTTTTCCAGAAAACCATATCCTCAGATTTCAGAGGCTGAGGCAGACTATCAGGTAGGGAAACAGGGAAAGCCCTACAAGGCCCTTGAGCAATATCAAATGAAGCTTTGTAGTAGGGAATTTTTTTCAAAATTTAGAGATAAAGTGGAGATTTGTCTATTTATGTTTAAAACATCTAATTTTATGGGTGTCTATGTTATCTTGCAATGAATAAAAAAAAAGCAGATGATTTTGAGAGTTGCATTAGCAACTAGCAAGCACAAAGTTTGCTACTCTAGCTCAAAAGTTTTTCCTTTCCCTTCATTCAGAATGTAATAATTACAGAACTTGCATACAGTTTATTCTGAACTACTACAGTTAATAAGAGATTCTACATAGTATTAGTATTCATGGACATCAAACAAAAAACTGGCTGAGGATGGCATATTTCCCTTCTAACAGGAAAATTGTTGTGTGAAACTGTACATAGTTCAAACAACTTCAAAAATAATGTTTAATATTTAAAGAAAAGTACTAGTCAAGGGTTCCATAACTTCAGTAGATTTTATCATGTATTATTTACCTATTGGAGACTCTGAAACCTGTTCTAAAACAAAAATGTAAAGATGGGTGCTGAAGTGGCCCTTCTAATTTTGTGAGAACACCTAAAGGAGGCGTTCGAGTTTATGATACCTTGATAGAAAGTAAGGGGTGGATTATGTCCGCAAAGAAAATATTTTATGGCATTATTATGCTTTTTATTCAGTTAGATTTAATTATTTTCAGTCACACCAGTCTGAGTTAGGTACTTCAGAACTGAAGCCTAAAGAGCAGAGGAAAGAAAAAATTGTCCCTCCTCGGTGCCCAGGTATGGTCCCGCTCTCAGCCCTGCCTTGCCACTGCTCTGGCAGATTGAAACAGAAGCCAAATTATACTGCGTCAGGTGGACAACTCTAGGCGTTAAAAAAATCAAAGTAAGTGGAATTAAAATTTATTTTAAACTCACATACTAAATTCTCCAATGAATAGTACTATATTTTAGAGGGAACAATACCACAGAATTTCCAAACCCTCTGGCCAGAGCTGCATCGAATGGGACAGAGGCACACATTCTCAAGCATGCAGCAAAAGACAAGTAAGTTCAAACTTTTCTGCATGGCATTACAAAGGCATGGCCCGCACACATTTTCTGTGAAGGACTCTCAAGGTACAAGGGCCAAAAGATACATCTGAAATAAAGAGTCTTCTTTCTCTGCTATTTCCCCACTGTTTTTCTCCCACAGCCTGGGTGTCCCTGGCAGGTCCCAGGAGCTGCCCCAGCAGTTGTGTTGCACACACAGCCCTGAGCGGACAGCCCTGGCCAGCCCTGGCAGCACAGCCAACACCAGGGCAGAAGGCAGGGTCATTCCCTGATGTTCAGGCTGTTTTTTCTGCTGGTGAAGCACTCCTGGGCATCTGGTTTAGTTGCCGTAGGAGCATGAGGGATACTGTAAACAGCAGATCTATCACAACACTAAAGTACAATAATCCCACCTGACTTGAAATGTTATACTTTGTCTGAAGGGGAATCAATAACACACATTTCACTTGCAACCAATCTTCAGTACAACCAAAATAAAGAAGAGGAAGCATTAAGAAAGGAATGGATTTGCTATTCTTAAAATTACTCAGAAAATATCAAATAAAGACTAACTTTAAATACTTAGTTATTTGTTCATGGTCATCCTTTAAGCAGAAAGATTTATTCAGCATTTATTCATTGAGTAAACTGCTGTGATTATTTTTTCAGTCATCAATCTCTTTTGCTCGAAGAGACATTCAAAGAGCATGTACAGTGAACATTTTATGAGTCGCTTTTTATAGGGCCGGGAAGTTAGACAAGAGGAAGATGACCTTGCCTGACACAATTTCTTTATGAGACCATCTTCTCATTGATCTATGGCTCCACCGAGTAGAATTATGGTTTCAATGCTGCCCTTGGCACATGGGTCAAGTCATGTCATGAACATACATTCTTCCCTGTCAAACATTTAACTGATCCCATGGTTTGCAGAGCCAGTGCTATTACTTCCAAATTTGATTTGCATGTTTTCAGCAAAGATGTGCCTATGCCTGTACATGATAAGTAGCTGCACCTGCCTTCAATTTGCTCTACTACATCTAATTTCCTAAGTGAGCAGTTCAAATACTATAAGATGGCAATCAAAAACTAGCAAGATTTCAGAAGCATAGGTAAGGATAGGATTACTCTCAGCTTTCAACCTGTGTTTCCCTGGCCTTGTCCAATTTCTTGACTAAAACTGGAAAATAAAGACTCAGCTCCACTAAATATAGTTGTCATCTGTTCACTGGGAAGCTGCAGGGTAGACAAACATTTTATCAAGACATGATGCTTTATTCTGGTAACTGAGCTTTATGACCATTGTTTTAAAACTGACAGAGAATTTCTTCTAACTTATAAATACAGGAGTGTACAGTTAATTTATATTTATGTGAATCCCAGAAAATATGTCTGCTGTTTTAGTTTTAACCATTTTTTTGTGTTTGTGGTTATAAACAAACTTAAGAGAAATAAAGCTTTGATATCTTTTGTGCAGTCCATGCTTAATACTTGATTCAATCACTATTGTCTGTTTGGCAGGACATGTTTGAGTCCCAGTTGAAAGCAATTTCCATCATCAGGATGAACATACCTCAAAGGATCAAGACACCGCAAGATACTCCATGCTGGTACATTAAGCTTGGTTTTCTGAGGGCAAAAATTTACTTATGTCCATTGCTTTCGATTGGAGTATTAAATCAGACATGTACGTGATTTCACAAAATGTGAAAAAACTTCCCTAAATTGTACTTGTAATTTGATGTAAAATTATTCCAATGGAAACTGAAAGTTCAATAGAGCTTTCCAATATGAATATATAGAAATCATTATTCTCTCAAGGTTTTGCTGTTGCATCTATGAATTGCTATATAAATCATATGCTCTTCATTGTAAAAGAAAATTCACTCTGGAGTTGTCTAAAAGATAATTTATAGAGAACAAAAGCCATGATATAACTAACTAGCAACATGCAGAGTCCATAAATAGAGGGCCAAATATAATTTCCTATTATTTTATATTAATATATTTATCCTCTTTTTTTGCATTGCAGAATTACCTTATACTGCACTTTCCCAATTTTCATAATGTATTTATACAGGCCTGAGCCTATTTTTCTACCTATTTTTCAAATCCTCTATTCTGCCACTCCATAAAAAAAAAGACAAGGAAATATATTTTGGTGCTACTGAAAAGTAAGGTAAAGGTTGTTAAATCAGAAAGGAAAAGATAAAATTTTGAAAAAAGAAATTAGATAATTTATCTAATATTATTAGATGTAACACCTGGTAAAAATGCACCAGGTAAAAATCTGAAAAATGTAGGAGCACAAAGAAGAGAGAGAACATTTAATACAATTTTGTCAACAGAATTTTAAAAGTCTTATTAGTTGTAAGTAATTATTTTAGTCAGTTTGCTTCATTTGATTTAGATTTGCTTGGGCTTAGTATTCACCACGTAGAGAAGTGACAGACAGTATGCCTGAATAGATGGAGGTATTGTCTGCATGAGTGTATCAGCTTTTCAAGACCATGCTACCATTTCCAAGCTCAGGCTAGCCATTTGTTCCCCTCAAGCTGGATTGCAATATGCAGTGCTTCTGCCTTAGAACACCTCATGTCTCGTGTAATATCACTTCCAAACTTACAGCTGAAGTCATTTTCAGTGTATGGTCCCTAATGCAACCTTAGTGCTGATAAATGGACTCTCCTAGCAAATGGTTCTTTAAAGACACATAAGGCATGCTTGGACAGCATTATCTTTAAGGGGCCTCATGAGTCGTCAAAGTTAAAAGAGCATAGAAAAAAACCCGCTTGTTAAATAAAGTCAGAGTAGCAGAATAAATTTACTATCTACTAAACTAATAATTTTATTAGTAATATGATTCATTTATTTATTTCTATTATCAGAACTGCACAATGGTGGAATATGTTGCTGACAGTGGTTTTGATTTGACAAACTTACAAGTTCCATCATCAGATACCCTCCATGACAGCTTTCCTTGCATGTTTAAAAGAAAAAATATTCTTTAGTACCAGGGTAAGCTGAAATAAGAGTGGAGAGCCCACTGAGCCAAAGTGGTCCTAATATGAATACTTACAGAAGCAATCCCACCTGGTAATTGCTTGCTAAGCCCACAAAAAGTCATTTGCTAGTTTCAATAGAATAATCATCACCAAAAACTGGCAGTATCTTTTTTATCTCAGGAGAGAAAGTGAACCAGATAGAAAGAAACAGCAAACTCTTACCAGAGCAAACCTGCAATGGGCTATGTGGTGAATGCAGGCTGCACTTCACTTGGCAGCACGATACATGCTCCAATAGAAAAAAAGAAGTAAGATGCATTTCAGGAACTGGCCCAAACCCTGGTGGTTCAGGCTTTTGTTTCCAATTAAAACTTCATTAAAATATATTGATATTGCTTTATTAGTAATTTCTTTTGGCCCACTATTTTTTCAAATGTCAGTTGCTTGAAAGGGACAAACTTTACACATTATCAGCTCTTTCAACAAATTAGAAAAACTAATATGAACATAGTATACCATATTCCTATATAATGAAAAATTGATTTTAAGCAAAGAATTGCATACTGTGCTAGTGTTGTAAATTACTTCCTCTGTGGCTTTTACAACATTCCCTATGAACATAATTGAATGTCACTAGTTTATGTTTGCAAATACAATCCCAATGACATTGCACCTGGGAGCGTGTACGCACAGTCATCTGTTAGAGAAGGATCTAAACATATGGCCTGTTGATTAGGGTCTGGCCCCAAAGCTATCACAAAATCCTCCAGCCAGTTTTCTGCCAGACTAACCCATCACAATAATTCAGCTCTGTCAAATAGGAGCTTCTCAACAACAATGGAGAAGTATAGCATTTGAAACAGCCACTTCAGATCCAAACACTAAACATTTGAGCAAGCAAAGGTCAGAGACACTCCTCCTACTGAGACAAAAATATATTGGGTCCTATCCTCCATTTTTATTCATCTTACTAAGCTGGCCTGTTAAGGTACAGGCTTTACTTTCCACTTCAATTTTCCAGTAACACTCTTCTAGAGCAAAATTGTAACAATGAGATTATGTTTTTGAGTATATGGGTAGCACTTTTATGTTCAAAGTTAAGCTGATCCTTTAAATATAATTGAACCTCATGTGCATGGTTCCCATCAGCTATTTTGAACAAGTCTTCTGTGGCTCACAGATGCAAAGCACATGCAATCACTGCACAGGCAAAATATGTCTCTTCTCCTCACTTCTGCACGTGTTTTCTGAATAGGATAGTAATTAAAATACCACAGAAATTAAACTGCTTGTGAAAATGAGCATGCATTCCTGGGAATTCAAACAGGATAAGATATTTAAACTTTAAGTCAATAGCTTTGGAAAAAATATTTTCCACTGCTAAATACAGGAGTTTGGTGTGTTTGAAACAAGATACAGCTTTTGACAATCACTAAGGCTTACTGCAGGGTTCCACACTTTAAAAAGAAAGGTCTACTTGTACATTTTTTGGAAGAAACAGCAATCAGAATAAGAACTAAGCACCTGTTGGCAATGCCAGAATCCATAAATTAGGGCAGTGTCTGTTGGTGTCTGTTATTATGTTTGAATTTGAAACATCTACCCAAAGTAAATTGCAGCATTTGGGCTGTTACCTTTTTCATACCTTCCAGTAGAAGCTGGCTTAGTTTGATCCTGAAATGCTTTTAAATTGGTAACTGTAAGTGATGGCCATGCTCATGCAATTTAACTTTGTATAAAATAAAATAGTCAAACTTGGTACTGTGATAGCCTGCTGTTAGAACATATTGAAAGGAGAAAGATGTTCTTTCTAATGCACCCTTAAAGTGAAATGTTCTGGAGGACAAAAATATTCAAGATACTAGCTGACCTTTAGAGTCATATAGGAGAGGATGTGCATAATGCATTATTCTGTCAGATATGCGTTACTTATTATAAAATAATGGAGGCTTCAGTACTTTACATGTGACCATTAGAAAGATCAGAACATAACCCAGCCCTCATAATATAATTGAGTGCTGCAAAAATATCTCTAATGATTAATATACCAGACATTATGCAATGCTCCTACAAGGTAATTTTGTCCTGACACAGAATAATGATTGTTACAGAACTCCTGCAGTTTAAGACACATTAGGCCTCTGGGCTACACAGCCAGTTGTAAAGCTGTATGTGGGTGGAGAAAATTCTTGTTAACATCTGAGTATCTCCAACGTGTGTTTACATTAAGCCAACAAAAATTTTAAAAACTCGTCAACACAGAACTGCACAATTCTCCCTTCAGTGTGCAAGAGGAAGAGCCTCCAAAGCCAAGAACAAACACCTTCTTTCACACAGTGCCACTCACAGACAGACAAGGCCCTGGCCTGATACAAGTGGGGTAACAGGCACAAGATTTTTTTCCGCCTTATTATGTCGCTAGGAAAGGACTGGAAGAATCCAATAGTTTATAACATCTGCTTCAGCCTAGGTAGGGCCAAGTTACTGGTAGAGATGAGTAATGAGGGACTGCACATCACCCTGGTAGTGCTGCCTTGTCACCAGCTTAGGCAGAAGGAGAGCTGGGGCACAGTCCCTCACCTCCCCTCTCCTTCTACTGCATCACTCTCAGCCCTTCAGCTCCTGCCACCCTCCATACTCTGTCCACAGTGAAAGGGCATGTATGAAAAGAGAAAGCAAAGGGCTGATGTGAAACAGCTGCAGATGGAGAAATGCAGAAATGTATTCTTTATGTCAAGCAATTTGAGAAGCAACAATACAATCTGATATTCAAATCTGTCACCCAGCTGAATTGTTCTGCTGTTTGTTTTGACATAGAATGACTTCTTGCAGTTCATATGAGGACAGCTTTTCTGATAGCAGTCTGATACTTGTTCCATGGTTTGCATATCTTCTTCTGGGGTGCCACATTGGGCTATCACTTGTTTGCAGCCTGGATGGTAAGCATTTGCAGGGCACACACGGCAATCTGCTGTGAGTGGCTGGGAAGGTTGGCAATGTTTATGGAGGCAGCCCTCTGAAACAATTCAGAACAACCAAAACCACTATTATAGCAATAAAATTTGAGCTGATATTACTTCAAAACAATATTAGAGACCATTTCCTGTGATAAAAGTTATTATTTATGAGCACCCAAATCTTGGGAATTTTTTTGCACTCATACAGTCTAAGTATTATAATTAATGTTTCATTTGCTTCTAGCTAGTAAGAAAAAGATTGCTATTACTTCAGAAATTAAGTATATACCATCTACTCATTCATTTTCAGAGATAAAATCAGAAAGAAAAAGACAGCCATTATTTGTGCAAACACAGGAGCTTCAATAAACTAAAGCAAATTTTCTTACTAAAGCGTACAGCAACACAGGACAGAGAAAAAGTACCATTACGAGAAAGGAGTTGAGAACAGGTATCATCAGACAGTCCTCAGAACTGAATCCTGAAATCAGAAAAGAGACAATAACTAGGATATTATTTGCAATGATAACTAGGAGATTTAAATATGTTACAATTTTAAATTAAATTGCCCATTTGACCCCTTCATTCCTAAAGTCATATATTTTTTCAGCAGAAGACATGTTTCTTTTCACACCTTAATTCACAATGAAGACAGAAAAGGTGGTGTAATCTAAGCTAGCTTCCTCTAGAAACCACAGTTGGAGTGAATTGTTTAGAAACAGCTCAACTTTTTTAAAATTCTCTACTCCCATACTTTGGTATTAGCTAGCAGGCACGAACATCAGATAATAAAAATGAAAGGACAATGTGTTTCATAGTACCAGACAGACAGAAATCAGAAATTTAACAACATATTGTTAAAATAGGAGAATATTATCAAAACCAAAATACTTTATTTTGGAAAAACTTTACAAGATCCTTTGACAAGTAAGGGGTTTTAATTATTATGTTGAAAATCAATGGAGTGGAAGAAATCCTTCAAAAGGAATAAGAAAACTTTTTTTTCTTTAAATATAAAACCTCTGTTCTTAGCTACCAGGGCTGTACGGTATTCCCCATCATCAGACCCAGTAATCAGATGCAGGAAAAGAGAGCAGCCCTCCATAACCCAGCACTTCATAGCTGGATCAGCAGCACTTTGTAGCAGATATTCCAGTAGTTGGATTAAATCTGTAGATCTAGAAATATTGCCTTTTGGGCATGCTCAGGGAATAGCATTTACAGATTGTGAAATGAGAAAAAATTTATACCTAAAAGCAAAAAAAAAATTGAAAAAGAAAAAAAATATTATTTCATTTCTCTTTTTCTGGAATAAATTAAGAACATACTGAAATATTGCAGTTTGGGGACAAAACAGTCAAATAGCTGAGAGGCAGCTGACACATTGTAGTTTTAGTGTCCGTGATGGCATTGTTCTATGAAATTAATTCATTCCTAAATTTCTTGGGGCAGTAGCCTTTGACTAGATTTTTGACCATGTCTAATGGAGATCCTTTATACTGAAATTGTAGAAGTGCAAACCCAAGAAAAATGAAAAGATACTGAATGAACTCCACTCAACCTTCTTCCTGGCTGATG
Organism: Struthidea cinerea; assembly: GCA_013397865.1. Classification (NCBI taxonomy): domain Eukaryota; kingdom Metazoa; phylum Chordata; class Aves; order Passeriformes; family Corcoracidae; genus Struthidea; species Struthidea cinerea. The sequence continues at coordinate 1,205,815 of VZTI01005707.1, read as the reverse complement.
GGAAAGCATGCTTAAATTTTAGTATACTTCAGCATAGGAAAGTCCATTTAGGGAACTTTCAGGTGTGACTTCTCTTTCTTGTTTTTCATTTGAAGATTTTATCCACTTTTTCCTTTTTCTTGGCATTATGATGTAGATGGAGTCTTTCAACTCCATCTTTTCATGGGCTTAAATCACTCAAAGAAGCATCAACAGTTATGGATAGATGTGCAAAGGAAAATGTGCAAGTGATTCAAGAACAGAAAAATGAAGATAAATACAAAATTCTGTTTTTACAGAAGCCACCTATGGCAAGCAGAAACATCTTGGGAACATGCTGCATAGCTCTGCTTTTACGTGCTTCTAGTATGGACACCGACTTATTATAACACATTTGACCTTTACTTCATTCTCTACAATTCACAATGCCACGGTTGCTGATTTTTTTGAGATTTATAAATAAAACAAAGATTAGAAACTTGCAAAATTTAGCATATCTGTAAATTAAATTTTAAATGTGCATTTTAAAATACTGTTTTCTTGCATAACTAATGCAGAAGATGCTATTAGCATTTGCTTTTCAAGTCTGCAGTTGTTAACACATAAATAGTGGCTGTAGTGTACTCCCTTCTTTCATTAGCTTATTCATAGCTTCCTGTGAAAAAGCTGATGCATCTCTGCTTCTTCAAGTAAATATTTTATAGTATCAGAGTCCTAAATCCAACTCCACTATTGATTACAAGGCGTATTATATTTTAGTTCTGCATTCATAGAATAAAACCAAAAATCTCAAAGTATCAGAGTAAGTTTTAAACCAAGAGATTAAGTTCTATTATGGTGACAGGGATGCAGGCGCTAGAATGCACTGGGAATAGACACCAGTTTTATAAGAATTCTACTGTGCAATATTTACAGATTAATCCATTTGGGTATGCTCACCTGTTGTCTCCAGCTTACACCTTGCCAAAACCAGATCACAATGGAAATGTATGGAGAAAATAGGATGATATATTTACATATGTATTTTCATCTAAAGCAAAATAATTTTGAAAATAAACCAGATTAGTAAATTTATTTGCAAAGGAATCACACGAGTAAAACTTGGACTACAGCTGTCATTGCTGTTGCAGTGCTTAAACCACCATAGTGCCTTTACAGAAGAGAGCTTCACCATGACATAATTTTCAGTCAGAACAACTGACAGAGCTGACTTTTGTTTTATGCTATCAATCTGCCCTTTCCTGGACAGAAATGCTAAAGAATATATGGAGAATGGAGAAAGGAACCACAAGACTAGGAAATTTTTACCAGGTCTTGTAAAGCAGGAGTGCCAGAGAGAGGCTTTGGGGTGAAGCAAAATAACCACCAGAATGCAATGATGCTTTAGCTAATGCACAGCACAGGGAATCCGACATGCACAGCCAGATGAATACAGAAGCTCCAAAAATCTCTGAGTCATGTATCACCTTCTGAGAAAACCAGTATTTCTGTTACCACATCTTTGTTTCTCACTTAGCACTACACACTGTAGAATTTCCACAGTTTCAAAGAAGTGTTTCTAGACTTCATAGTCAAATAAGTGCCAGGGAGACTTAATATAACTAGAGCTTGCCAAACCCCAAGATCTCTACTTCTACTACTTCTATTACTTCTGTTACTTCTCGTAAAACAAAACAAACAAAAAAAAACCCAAATTAAAACCTAACCACCTAACCAACCAACCAAAAAAAAAAAAAAAAAAAAAAAAAAAAAAAAAAAAAAAAAAAAAAGACTTTGTAACATTTGGGAGAAAACAAAACAGACCACAAAAACCAGAAAACAGAAGCCGAGAAAGATAACAGAAGACAGCCAAATATCTTATTAAGCTGGGTCACTCAACATTTTACAGGATCCAATTGTGCAGCTAATCCCTACTCTGCTGTTTTATTTTTGTTATTTCTGGACCACAGAAAACCTCCCTGTGGAAATTTCAGATAAACAAGGATATGCTAAAATTATAAGTTATGGTTTTGATCAATATAATAATAATGCCTTTTGTGCAATTAAAAAATATTTAAATATATCAGAAAGGTACTCAGGTGTTATGCTGAAATATTTTCAGTAGATTGTAGATGAAGTAGATTGCCTTATTATCTTGGCTAAACTTGATATTCCTGCTAACTCTTCTAGGTAATTGCTGAATATGAGCCAGACTTTACTGTACTTAGGAGTCTACAAATTTAGAGAGAAATAAAAATATTAATTATTTTAGTATTTTTGAAACCTACATATGCCAGTTCTATGCTCTGGAAACAATGTATAAATAGATAATGATGAGGAGGCTCCCCAGACTAAAACAATTGCAGCAGGATAAAAACACTGGTCATAAGAGCTTAAAATTCTGCCTAAGCAGCATATGTGCATACTGTACCACCTAACACCATATTCTAAATTTACAGAAGAAATTACTGAAAAAAAGAGAAAGCTAACATTTTAAGTGAAATTTAATAGAGAAAAATGTCACAGGGCAAAATCATTATTCAAAGTAACTCCAAAGTGAAAAAGAGCAATTCAGCTAATTTGAAGACTGGGCTAGCTCAAAAAGCACTACTATTCAGTAGTGTCTTACCATTGCTTAGCAGATGGCTGAGACTGTATTACAGCTCCAGAACATTAGACTGAATGCCAAGTACCCCAAACAACACACCAAATGCATTTATTTACTATTTTCTAGTCTCTGCTGCAGTATTACCATAGTGCAGATATTAAGTCATCCTTGATGGAGTCACAGGCAGATGAGACTTTAGAAATTGACAGCAACATGCATTTAGCTACCACAGCAGCTCAGCTCTTTGGTGAGTACGACACCAATAGTACAACTAAACTTTACCAAGCAGGTGTCTCAGATTAACAGGTAATAGCAGTTAGTAACCAATCCTCAGAGAGCAAAGAATGAAGGAATGCAAATTCCACTGAAAGTCTGCTTCTATTGCTTTATTTCTTCAGGCTTTACGTGGAGTGGCAAACTCCACCAACAGTATTCCACCCCATCTGAACAAATGTTATCACATCAGAACAAACCTTGCAATGTTACGAAGTTAGCTGTAACACTGCTTGGAACACTAGGAAAATATGCTTTTACCTATATGTGTGAAGATAAATAATGATATTACTTCTCGAGACTGCAGTTGTTGCTTTGGGTTACTCTGAGTTACTATATGTTCATCTCTTTTCACCTGCAGGCTGCTCAAATGTCCTAGCTTTCCAGTGCACCTCTTCATCTCCTTACATGCACTGCTTTTCTTACAAAAAGAACCAAATTCATCTTGATTTTATTCAATGTCACTGCACCACAGTGGTCCCTCAGATGTTCTGATCGCTTAAGACAGCTTGCAGTATGTACATCTCATGGATCCTACTGCCAAACCATCAAATTAGGGGATAAAACTACATTCCCCTACTGATTTTAATGAAAATGTAACATGTTACAAGAATTAGTGAAGAGCAGAAACAGAGTGATTTTCAAGTCTTGTAACAGTGCTTCTGTTTTCAGAGAGTATCTCCAGGTTTCGGAGAGAGGAAAGTTATTTTAAAAGGAAGCACGTTTCAAATTTTCAACATTCAGAAATGGGGAAAAGTGAAGTCAAGATTTTTAAGAACCATCATAACTGTCAGGGCACTGGAAAACTCATTTGTTCAGCCCCTTCAGAGCATCACCAATAACAGTTTAGAAAAGACTATGAGTGAAATACAGACTTTGTGAAGCTCCCTATGTACATGAATTTAGCTTCACTGATGTTCTCATCATAGAGTTCAGTCACATTTACTGCTTATGAAACTAGTCTGATGAATTCAATTACTGAAGGAAGTCTGGTTTTAATTCGTAGAACTACTACTTCTTTCAATTTAAATTGATTAATAATAAAAGTTACAGCATTTCAGAGAAACAGCATATAAATTAATTATAAATTGAAGCCCTAGCCCATGGCAATAAGATACAAAGCTCTCCTTCATGTCAGCTCAGATGCAGCTTTCAAGCATAATCTAAAGGTACTTCTTCTGGATAAATATTTTACATTATAGATATAAATTACAGTTTAGTGCCAGCTGTTTAAAATATCTATGATTTGGTAAGATGAGTCTTGCTAACCCCCAGCTGTCTCCCATTTAGCTGAATTGGAAAAACTCTGGGTAAATTGCTGCCCATGGAGCACAAACATAAGCAACTGAAGTACCCATAATTTGTTGGAGTTTTAGATCATCCTAATTTAGATATTTTTCAAAAGACATAATGTAAAGTAGACTCTACTTAATCGCCACCCTGATAAATAGCTCTACTGGGAAGATAATAAAGTTAGTAAAAGGGTAAATTAAAAGCAAACTGTAAGAGCCACGCTGCATCCATGACAAACCCGATGTGTTTGGAATGAAGCCGTTTGACGCGCTGATCATAGCAGTGTACGGCGAACCGCCACCATGCGTGGCACAGCTGTTTGTTATCTTCAGGGGACTGCCTCACGCTCTTGAATTGATAGTTACAAACTGCATTGATATAATTAAAGAAAAACTAGAAAGTTTCTTAATTCACTGGGGTCTTGGATAACACTATAAACACAGCATGGCATATGCTCTCAACGGGGCACTTAAATATCTTTTTTCACAGGTTTTATCAGATGAAAAAACTACAAAAAGTGGGGATGCAGTCAAGAGATGTACCTGAGTTATATGCCAAGGTAGCAGCAAGAAGGGAACCTCAAGAGAAAAGAACTGACAGTACAGAAGAATCTCTTATATCTCAGCAAGTCTGTACCAATGCCTAATTATTTTTGATATTTTTTGTGATTCTTCTATATGTTAAGCAGAGAAAACATATGGGGTGAATACTGGCTCATACTACACTCCTTGTCAAAGGCAGCTGGAGACTGTTAGATACTGTCACCAATAAGCAAAAATTGCAAGCTCAAGAACTGAGAAATACATTGATTTTCAGTGTTACATACAGAGCCAAGTATTTTATTCTCCATAAAAAAAAAATTAATATTTCCTTTTGAAGTCTCTTTATAACCACATATGCAATTTTTTCCTCTTTGAGTAGTTAAAACCTTAATCTCTGGCTTTCTCGTTAAGAAGATACTCTTCACAGAGTGATTTTTAACTGTTACAGTTCCTTTCTATGACTCTTAACTGGGGCTGAGCCTTTTCCCTTTTTACAGGGTGCAGTGATGTCCCGATTAGGAGAGAAACAGAAGGCAGTAGTGGCAAGAGAGAAGCAAAGGAGGGAAAACATGCAAGGAAAGGAGACGGAACTGCAGAAGGTAGAAGTGTGGCTGACAGCCCTAGAATCCCCCAGGACCACAGTCAGCAGTGAAGAGAATTACCTTGCGGAAAAGACACAGCTGGCAGGAAAGATGTCAACCGCAGGAGGTAAAGAAAAATGCAGGCAGGAGGAGAAACTAGTGAGCAACTCTGTGGACAGGAGAGCCTTGGGAGTAACACAATGGGGGTAAAATGGCCGATGACTTACAAATGTGCACGCAGCCCACAAATTAAAGTAACATTTGATTACCCCTATCAATCCAAAATGGTTTCCTTGGACACCAGTCCAAGAGAACATGGAAATTACCTCCTCACTCACTGACAGGCATGGTTCAAGAGCAAATACCTTCTACCCTTACGCCCAAGGGTATTAACCAGTCATTACCTCACATTTTCTTGTTTCCCTAATGGGCCCCGTTTCATCTCCCTGGGTAGTGAGAGCTGCTTCACAGCACATCCACGGCAGCAATCTGTAACAGTGCACTTAGCCAGGCAGCAGGGGTACTGAATAATGAGCCCATCTGTACCATCCTTCCAACCCTGTCCTAAAAGCATTGGTAAGCTCCAGAAGTAATATTCTCCAGGTACCTCCATGTAACCAAATTTCTAAGTAGACAAGGATTACTCTTATTGTTAGGGTGCTTCTTGTATAGTATAAAAATGAGCTGTTTTTTTTCTTTACTGTTTAGGCAATAAAAAGTATTTCACTCTTTTTGTGTTGCCAGACAGCTAATAATAAAATGTCTACTCAGAATCACACCATTATGAAAGGGAACCTTTCCTCTTCCATATTATGTCACAGGATATACCCAATTAGTGGCAAAACTCTTGATAATCCCTATGCTTGCCATCAGATTAAAACAAAAAGATGAAATAATTTGGTGGAAAGCATTTTAATATAGGCATCCAAGAGTAAGAACATTCTGAGTTCTGCAATGAAAACAAAAAAAAAAGAAAAAAAAGAGAAAAATATTCCTCTAATTTCCTCTGATGCTGCGATACCTTCCCCTCCTCTGTTCCTGTAAAAAGAAAATGCACTTCTTTTTCATCCAGGAGTAACTGGAGCTTTAAACAAATTAAATGCTCGGGAGTGAAATCTATCTTTTATTCTGAATCGAGACACGGGTCAAGCAGATTTCTGACCAATTCGAAATTATAACTACAACCGTATTTTCACTTGCCTCAGTTCCTTCTAGAATCAAAGCCAAGGCTGTCAACCTTAATTTATGTTTAGATATTTAAAATATTTCCAGTATAATTCTGGATTTTTAAGGAGTTGTCATTGAGCAGCACCTGAAACTGTCGTACTGTGCTAAACTATGGCAGCACTTTTTCCCATCAGGTGCTAGTTCAGCGATCCTCTTCATGCCTAATTCTTTGACAGCAATTCAGTGTTAGATGGCTTGTGATAGGCTCTGCCTGAATTCTGCCACGATTGAATTGTTATTGATTGGTACGAGGCAATGGTGTAGAAGGGTGCATTTCCACAGCTTGTATTTGGATGGGTCAGATCTTTTGACAGCTGATATTGTTAGAAAACCTGAGGTCACTGTGGGCACTGATTATTACCCACCCTTGCATTTTTTCCACAACTGCAAGCTCAGCTTCTTACTCTAAAAAAAACCACTACTAATTTTCTTCCTAAGGTCTATACTTCTTTCATGTAGGAAAGGACATTACAATCAGTTCATTATAATTTGTACATAACAATTGTAATTGCTATGTACATACAATTGTAACAATGCAAGATGCCAAGTGCCAGTTCCCTACCTGAGCACAGCCTACCAGCCTGCAGGAAGCTTCCTTGTAGCCTATTTTTCCCCATCACTACAAGCTCATCTTCTCACTCTGCAGAAGATGTTGCAGATCTCGGCACTGCTGTGTAAGACAAACCCATTCATGTTCCATTTCTACACTTATAAATGCCAAAATACACCAAGTCAACAAAAATGTATGTATTTGACTTCAGAAGATGAAATTATGTAATTAGTAACATTACACTGATTTTATTACTGTTTCTTTGATTTAAATTGTTAGTGGTTTAAACATCTTAATTTCAGAGTGAATTATATAATTGTTTTTTGTTGCTTGTTTATCCATTTTTTGTATAATTAGGATGCAGCAATTTGCTTTATATCTCTTTAGTTTAATTGAGTTAATAGTATCTGCTGAGAAGCATGATGTCACACTCCCAGCTACTTGGCTGGAAAACTCAGGAAAGAGCTTTCACTGGACGTAAGAATTTCAAAGGGCAGCTTTTCTTCTAGACCTGTAACTGCAAAAGTTAATTTTGTTTGAATGACACAGCTGCTTCCATAATTTTGTTCTTCTTTTACTGCTCTTGTGATAGATCATATTAAAAAATCTTTCTTGACACGGCATGGTTCTCCCTGATGATATTGTTATCACAAAACACTATCTAGTGTGTCAATAACAGCAAACAGGAGCAAGGACAGTCTGTATTGAAAAAGAAAACTTTAGCTTTCAGTTAGTGTCTAATAGCTGAAATTGCCTCCCTTGAACTCCATCAATGCAGCCAGTATAGCACATCCATCTCTGTTTTATCAGCCCTTCACCTTTTCATGAGCCAGCCAGTCTGGAAAGGACTCCACCTCCATCTACTTGGACCATGTCAGGCTGGACAAGCTTACCTGCAGTCTGGGTCCCACAGTAATGCAGAATGTCTTTGGCACCAGGCTGCAGATGAGAAGGACACATTTGCCAGGTGCTGCATGACAGGTCAGCATCTCACCCAAAATGAAATTCCATTTGGCATGCACCACTGGTCAAGAGATCACAAGAAGGCAACAGTGGCAGCAGTATCTCAGACACAATGAATAGGATTTGACGGGTCTGGTGTCATTGTCATAATGTTATTATGGAAAATCAAATAAATTCTGTATGTTGGGATAAATTATCCTAATGGCAGTCAAGCAGCATCTACATTAGAGGTAGTGCCACAAAAAATTCATCTGAAAAACACAACCATAAGTACAGTAACTATAAAAATTGGACAGCCTTAAGGCCTAAATCTTGGTTTCCTCTAGAAGTTAAATCCCAGAAATAAAGATCACCATTATTAATTCCTAGAATCCGTGGAGGTACACACAAGGAACTCAGAGAACTATAAAAAAATCCACATTTGTTAAAAAACATGTATCTAATGCTGGCTCCTGAATGTTCAGTGCACGTATAACCCTTTCTATCCCCACATTTTTGATAAATATTAACTTGCTGATCTTCATATATCACGTAGAGGGAAAGTTATGTAATTGCCATTTTCCAGCTGTAAAAATGGAGATGTTAAAAATAAGACAATAATGAAGGAAAATGCGCCAACCACCAGTGTAGCCATGGACTACTATTCATAAAACTGCCTGTGACAATAAAAGGAAGCACCACATGGTAAAAATGCAATATTATAACATTAGCTGCAAAACATAGAACTAAAAATGTTAATTTGTGGATGGACCAATTCATAAATGAAAAGTAAGGGGGAAAAAATGAAGCTACATGAGGGGAAGAAAGAAGTTCAGTACAATTTCTGTCATGCCAAGACAGAACCACTCTCACAGCACCTCAGACATCAGTCATCAGATAAGACATCCATTCTTCACCTACAACCCACAATACTCTCTGCTGACTGACTTGCCAGCATGGAACACCCAGGTCCAGTGCTGTCTGTGTTCAGAGCAGGTACAGACAACACTGCACGGCTGCTGGTAAGAATTCCAAAGGTTCTGATTAGTGTAGATAAGGCAGTTGTTTTAGAAGGCGACTTATGTTAGCACCAACAGTTGTGAGGCTCAGAAATAGAGAGTGACCAAGCAGAAACAGGACTCAGGAAACCGGGGAAAAAAAGACAAAAATCTGTAACAGGCAAGTAAGGGTACTCAGAGAAGAGCAGCCTTAATCTAGACCAATCTGTTGTAGAAAGAGCCAAGCAGTTTTACCCCTGAAGGAGCCTCGGCTTCTGAAACTTAACATGACCATAGTCTGAGGCTGAGATATATCCATTAAATGCAAGTGAATACTAAAGTCCTGTAGTCTGACTCACTGCAATATTAATTTTGAAAGTATCTGTACAATTTAACCTTCCAGTGCCACAGCCAGCAGCAAGACTTCCTAAATTAGCAGAAGTAATAAACAGGAGCCTCATTAAATCTTCCTCTTCCCTGATTTTTTTTTTATCCTTCTAATGAAGCTCTCTCTCCTGTAACTCCCCTCATTTCCCTAATTCTCTCTTCATCACTGATTTCTTTATCCTTTGATATGACGGAGTGTCGTGTCATAAGTAAAGGTAGAGCTACGTTTTCTAGAGGGCAGAGCATGAAAAGGACAGGAAGGCATGTTGTTCTCAAAACTGCATCCCAGCAAGGCAGATGGCTCATTAATGTTCCAGTCTTGCCCTCTCAGCAAGGAAAAAACACACACTCACTTATACAGAGGGGTCAGCCTGCGAGCCATGCTCCCTCTGCCAGCTCGAGTCTATCTGCTTCTGTTAAGCTGTCTTCTGTGCTACTTAGGTTCACCTTTATGCAGCAATGAAGTGAAAGGCTCTTTAAAAGATGTCGGGACAGCTCTCGATGCACTCCTTAGAGCTTTGAGTCTCTAGTTTGAAACTCTTGAGAGACCCTTGAGAGCAGCAAAGAAACCTCAACCCCTTGGTATCATGTTCCTTTGCAGACATCATTACCTCAATTAAACAAAACAGAAATAAAGTAATTTACTGAGTGCTAATTACATCAAAAAAAGAGTTTAGCACAAGCAGGCAACAACAAAAAGCTAATATAATTCACTCTGAAATTAAGATTTTTTACAACATCCCCAGCTTCTATCAAAGCAAGTAATAAAATAAGTGTATTGTTACTAATTATAGCAGTTCATCTCCTAAAGTGAAATACATACAACTGTAACGACCTTATATATTTTGACAAATGTAACTTGAAAGAACGAACACATCTCATCAGTTCAGTTTCCCCAACAAGGAAACAGGGTCAAGGCTACAGGCATATAGCTTTCCCTGCTTTTCTAACTTTAAAGAAAGTGTCAAAAGCACATTGACAAAGTCTGACAGCCTCAGATGATTCCAGGAAAGACTTTGCCAGTTTATTTTTCTTCTTATTGTCATTTGAAGAATTGAAATAAAATTCTGTTATGCCACGGATTGCCCTGTCAGAACTCCATTGACTATTTGCTAATGGAAAGTGCATTGCTCCCTGCACAGCTGTCCCTGAGCTCTCGTTCTGCAGTGCCTTGGAAACAGGTGAAATACTTCCATATTCTAATACCACCATCTTTTCACACAGGACTTTTTCCCTAAATAATGAGCTTTACTTGAGGTAAGCTCCTACTGCAGTCACTCTCCTACCTCTGTACACAGTAGGTACTTCAAATCTATTTCAGCAATGATGAGGACATAATGGCAAATTGATCTATCCCTGCAAATCTAAGGAGCACATTATGAGGGAAAGTGCAGAATATCTGGGGAGGAGAAAATCTCAAAGACTTCCTCCATTTGAAGTAAATTGTCATTGGGCACCCCAGCATACCCAGAACCCTCATGACTGTGATGCATTAGCGCTCTGTTTACTACCCCAGACACTGTTAATTACTGTCATGCATCCTGGTTCACAATATCATTTAATACCAATGTTTTTCCAGATTTTTTATATCTTTCAAACATTCTACTTTTCACAAATTCAGCTTCTATTGCATTTCAACTGAAGAAAAATTCATATTTATTATGTAGGCTTCAGCAGTCATGGCAGTTCAATAAATGAAGCTTTTGCAAATGTCTCGAAAATTGAGATCTTGCTGAGACTTCTCTGTGATTCTGAGGCCTTTAAAAATAGAAAGAATCATTCTACTTTCTAATGACAAATTCTTCTGAAGCCCTAATGAGAAAGGAAAAGAAGGTATCAAGGTATACATGGCCTGTATTTCTTACACGCATTTTTACGGATCCCTTATCTGTGGGCCTGATCTGAAGGGGCAATGCTCAGGATGACCTGAGTTTCACAGAAACTGTGAAGGTTTCCAGCATTTTGCAGTAAAAGGCTGCTTGTTTTTCTATTTATTTTTAAATCAGCTCAGCTGACTAATAAAACCTACTGCAGATCAGCATCCAGACATGTTGGTAGGGCACCTGGGGGGGAAAAGAAAGAGAAAAATGGAAGTGAGCCTTCCTCTAGGGTCACACAGGTCCTGTGGCCAGTGGATCCCTACTGAGACCCCCCCTTCCTAATTGATTGTCTTGCCCAGCAGGAACCTAAAGACTCTCCAGGAGCTAAAGAAATGGGAGCTGCACTTTCCAGCAGTAATAAGTGCCATTAACAAGGCAATTCTGCCAAGAGGGTTGAAGGCATCTGTTATTTTGTAAAATACTTCGATGGATGAAATATGCACTGTACCTGTTTAAGTGTGTGCACTGACTATTATGGATGCAATGCATCAAAGCAGCAAAATTACTAGGCAGAATTCTTGAACAACAAGAAAACTGATCTTATTCTACTCTGAGTTAAGCATAGTTGACTCTTTGTCTATTAGTGTAGCTTTTGATGTTGTACCGTAATTAAATTTGAACCCAATATACCCAACTTCTGCAACAAATGATACATATTTCTCTTTCTTCTCTTTGTGTTGAAAATATATCCTGGCTAACTGGAATCACTGTGGCAAGCTGTAAATGATGTATGAAATGATAAATCCCTGCTCACTGCAAGGAGAGGATATAGACAGGGCTCAGCAATTGCTGCTGGGCTATGCTATTTGCTGAAATATTCAGCTCAAATGCAGTCACACAAGCTTGTCAGTGCTGACACTGGACAGCAAGCTGCATATATCATTTTTCAATCTTATTCTGGACCAAATGACTAAGTGATAGATGGTATGATAAATTCAGAAAAAAATTTACAAAGATCCTAAAACAACTTCAGTTGTTGGGTTTTTTTTTTTTTTTTTACTAAAATGACTGATGTTCAACTGCCTTTGTCTCACCAACACTCTGAACTTCAGAAACTCATAAAGTGACACAAAGAACAGCTAGACTGGAAAATTATTAAACAACAAATGGTTTCACCACTCTGGAAATATTTGTAGACACTATTTAAAATATACTGAATGTCTGCCATGATTATTATAGGCTGCACTTTGATCAGGAGGGTTCTTTGAACATCTTTGACCAAAGTCTAAGGCAAAGACTCTCTCTGTGCTTTCATATAGAGACACAGAAATACACCTGCATTTCAGCACAATAACCTTATTTGCATTCCTGCACAGGACTTTTGGTACATCAGAGATATTTCCATTAACTGTTGGGACCGAGGCTAAAATTTAACAATATACATTCTTCAGATTATGGAGTTCCTGCTAACCCCACACGCCCCATTTGTTGTCATTCCACAGTTCACAGTCTCCCCTATTTTACCCAGGCAACAGAAACACAGCCATGTTATGAACTGAATCAGGAATCTGGCCTGACTTTAACAAACTATGTCTAAAAAAAGGAAAGGAAAGGAGTATTTTTGGTAAGCCAGACAAGTTCTCCCTAAACACAGGAAAGGACAAGATGAAATGTGAGACCCTACGCAAGATTAACTTGAGGCAAGGCTGGGGCTCATTCTGTCATTAGAAGCATCCAGGGTGGACGCCCTAAAAATACCACAAACTGTTTGCAAGAGCTGTCAATTACAAACCTCAGAGCTGGGAAGGGGAAGAGAAAGACAAGGAAGCTGAGAAGAGGGGTGACTGTGTTGGCAGTAAATCGGTGACTTCTGTCTCCTGTGGCAATTGTAAGCCTGACTGACAAAATGCAGATCATGTAGCACCTATGGGGTTCTCTTTAAAAATTTTTATTCTTGAAGCCCTTCAAAGATCACATAACAAGATGAAATTTGAGATTTCTTTCTGCCTGTGTGTTCTTCCTTCCCTCTCTTCCATTGAGATGGCTGCAAAGGTTAGAAACTTGTCTCACCTCCCCTGAAGGCAACCAGCAAAAGGGAACCTCAAAAAAGGCTTTAAAATTCACATACTTTAAAATGTATTAACTGTTAAACTTTGGGTTTGTTCAGACATTTTTTACATACACATTTTCATGCATTATGGAAGTTTGGAAGTCTAGCTTTACATACTTAATGTTTAACCTTCCAGGCACATTTTGACTTCTTACCCCCTCTAAGTGGGTATTAATTCAAACTAGTCAAGAGGGCATGATCTTGAACAGAAGATCTCCTTTCCAATGTTATTTTCTCCAGACCTTTCAAAGATAAGGTTAGATATATGTGTCTGATCCAAATGTGGTGCAAGGAGCTAATGGCCCTCAGAGCACTGGTATAGCACCTTGAGGCCAGAGTTGATGAACTGAAGGAGCAGGGAAATACGGATGTCTCTACAGAAACAGCAAAGCAGTCCTACATCAGAGCTGCCTATCTTTACCTTGCAGCAGGGAACACAGCACATATATGGGAGTTGGGTGGGAGGTCACACATAGAATAAAACACAGAGAGAAGACTACACCGTAAAATGTATTTAAATCAATTACACCTGTACGGATATAAGCCCAGATAAGAGAAAACAAAGATGTTAGAAGCATCATTGTGTTAATCATCTCTTGATCAGGGAATGTGTGTTTAAACAGTGACTAATACAATGACAGCATGGTCTGCAAATAAGGCTGCTGTGCATTACTAGTCTGAATATTTTCCCTACACATTATTTACTCAGAGCACTATTCTAACATTCACAATCCCCAGTCATGGGGCAGGACCCCACTGAGAAAACAAAGTCTAATAAAACAGCAGTAACAGGCAACTTCAGCCCTCTGTATATAAATTAGATTACTTAATACTGTTGCAGCCTGAAGAGGAGCAGAACTCCATCTGTGCATGGCTTTCTGTGTGTGTGTGTGGCCAGGTGCTTAACGCCTGAGCCATTCCTTACTGCCTCCTGCAGCAGCCAGGGCCAGCCGGGAGCTCCCACTGAGACTTCAGTGCAGCTTACTGGGGAGATCTAAAAACCAGCATCCAGCCTCTGGGGTTACCAGTTTTGCACAAATCCAACTGAATGTTCTGAGAAGCTAGGAAAGTTTAGAAGAGGGATTTTTGAACTGACTGCTGTGGGGACATTACTGCCTTTATTTAGGGCCAGCAAAAGGAGCAGAAAGAAAACAACTGATACAGAAATATGGACACAAGGAAATTAAGATCAAATTTTAATATTGAAAGTAAAATATGCAAAATAAAATCAAGTCAAATAAAAATATTAAAAGATTTAGTTCTAAGACTCAACAAGACAAGGAGACTGACACATTAGAATACTAAAAAATAAAATGCATCAGAAATGAACAGAAGGTAAGTCCTAAACAACTGAATTACTTTTGGCAGGAGACTGCACTGAGGCAGTACCCGGCCCAATTACCTCTCCATAGAGTATCTGAAGCAAGGTGCATCTAATGTGGGAATGTAAGAGGTGTTTCTTTGGCTCTGAACTGTCTCCATCCTTTTCTTCTCCTGAAAGAACAGGCATTTGGCTACAGAAGCCTTTCTTGACAGGAAAGATTCCCAGTGGTTCCATGAACCATTTCAGATTTTCTCCTTTCCTGGAGATGAGAGCACTCCAAGTTTGCAACTTACACTTTGATTAAACTTATATAAAAAAAATTGTTGTAAAACAACGAAGAAATTTCTTACCAATCTCCTGATCAGACTGCTACCTATAGCACTTGATACAAAAGGTCACAAGTAAAAGCCAATTTTAGAATAATCTTGCTTCAATTAAAGTTTTATATTTACTGATGGAATATTTCTGTAATTACTTACTCTCGATACATGGGATTTCAAGATGTATTTGACAAACTGGAGGCAAAGGTTAAGGTTAACAAACATAACCTGTTTCCTGAATGTCACTGCCACTGATCAGCAATTTTACCCTGACCCAAGAGTATGCTCACTTTGAATTTATGTCTGAGATTCAAATATAAAAGTTCTTGCTGGCTCTGCTGACTGACTGTCTTGAGTATCACCTGCATCTGTTACACCTATCAGTCAGAAGATATCTCAGAAACCGGTGAGTGGCTTCTTCCTGATAATTTTGGGTGTAACGCAGTTAATCCCCTCCACACACCTGCCAACTGCCTACCCTCAGTCTGATCTGTTCATTAAGTACAGGTTATATATATATATATATATATATGTATATACCTGTTAAGTATCATGAGATTTATGATACATTCTGTTTGTTTCATGACTTGTTTGACTAGCTTATTCTACTGGTATACACGACATTCATAAAAGGTTTTTCTGAAGTGCAGGACAAATGCATTCCACACTGAGACCCATAGTTCTGGTCCTCATGTTCCTCACAGATTTCTCACCTACAGGATGGTGCATGTCTACTCTCATTATGCATCTAGGACACAGTCAGCTAACGTTCTGCATCCTCTCAGAAGTAGCCATATCCACAGATTTGGCCTGGTTACAAGAGGAAATACATATTAACTGCAATAACACATGGAGACAAACTAATCTTCATGCAGATATCCTAAGGGAACTTCAGAATGAAATGGCTGAGTACCATGCAAAAAAAGTTATCAGCCTAAAATTATCTACTACTGCAGGGAACTTGGGGGCATTTTAATTTGTGTCTATCCTTCAGAAAGGTATTGGGGTGATTATGGAAGCCAGGCACTAGTAAGGTTTAAAAAAAAGTGCTGAAACAACTGCAACAAGAATAAATTACACATGTAGGGACAGGCAAGCACAGCTCCTACCAAAGAAGATGTGTCACTGTCATCTATTTAGCACTTTGGGGATTGTAAACAAAACTGAATGAGGAAGAAACAGCAAATATTTATATGGGCTTCTAAAGCTTTTGACAAAAGAAACTAGATCTTGAAGTCAAACAATGTCATAGTTTAGATACTGACTTGAAGACAAGAAACTATAAACAAAGGAACAGTTTTTAGTATGATAACTAGATGAAAGTGAAACCTACTGGTTATTGCGTTAGTGGTTTCCTTAATTTATCTTGTAAAGTCTTCAAATTAGGAATATTATTCTAAAGCACCTGACTAAAAACGCCTCCTTCTTGACCTGCCCACATGAGTGAAATTTAAATAACTATCTTCAACCTAAGATTCTACAGATACTGAATTTTTGTGCTGGCAAGGAGAGATCTCCTCTAGCTGTGAAAGTCAACTTTCTCTTTTAGGAAGTACAGAGATGATACCTCTTACAAGTAGGGGGCTGGGGAGTGTAAGAAGTACTGCCGGCTAAAACCCCAATGAATACTGAAAAACAAATTTTCAGGTTTATTCTAAGCCCTGAATGTTAGTGAGGAGACAAACATCTAGGTAAAAGCGATGCTAGAGACATCGCAGTTTGACTGAATTTTTTTAGACTATTTTGTTAATCTGATGATTTTTAGTTTTACAGATTGTCTTAGGTGACTGTTTAAGACACCTGATTGTACAATGATGTACAATGGAATTTGTGAAGAAGAAAGTAATGGATAATCTTCTGAGGAAAGAGCAGAAACTTTCCTCTTGCTGATGTAATCATCCCCACTTTTAAACATGGACCATGAGAATGCAGTGACAAAAAGCCATGTGCCACTACTACCAGTCTCTGATTATGTACTAGGCCTTTTATGATAATTGATCATTTTGGTTCCTTCAGGTTTACCATTTATCAATTCATTTGCATAAACAATAAAAACTTTAAAGTCTTAAAAGATTTTTTAAAAATCCAAGAAACTTGTGCTGAAAGCTAATAAATCCCAAAATAATAATCCTAATGGAGCCTTCTGTATCTCAAGCAGAGCACACAGAAAAGCTATTCACTGAACAAAAAGAGCAGGGGAATCCAAGAACTGCACAGAAACTGCAAAGGCAAATGAAGAGTAAACCAGATCAAGCAGCAGAACTGGCATCTGAATGAAGGAGAAAAATGATAGAGGTGCTCTAGTGCTGTTACCATTTATGCAGCAAAGAGAAAATCTACGTTGTATCTTTTACAACAACTATTTAATCAGCATGCCTGAAACTTTCACACCAGCCATATGACCATGGTGCTATCACTCAGATTGTGCTCTGCTTTACAAGAGAAGTTTAAAACAGTCAGGAGTATATTTTGACTCTCTGTTTACACAACATCAAACATTTCTTTAGAGCACTGTCTCTTACTCAGTAAGACAACCCTCAAGACACACTACAACCATACTCCCAAAATGGGCAAAATGTGGAAAAACTGGCAAGCTCTTTTCTGCATCAATATTTTGGCTTGTCAGCTCTGTCAGCAATTGATAGTGACTTTTGAGAAGAAGCTAACTGTTCATTACACCTCTGGGCTTTACAAAGATCACATATCAGAGCTTCATGACCAAATTAATGTACGGTCTATCCCCTTCCCTAAGGCCCCTTCCCTGGTATTATTATTGCTGGTAATATTGTAAGTGTAGTGTGAAATGGCCAATTCACACATACCATGTTTTACACATTGCCTGAATCTGCTGGAACATGATTTTCATAAGAATGATGAGAGTAATAAACATCTTCTGGCAGAGACTTGCAAAATCTGCACACAGTTTACTCATGCAGTAATGGGCCATAGAACTGCAGGAGAAAAGCAATGTACATACACATGAATAAATTAAAAGAAGAAATGTGAACCCAATGGAATGCTTCTCTTTCAGATATTTAGAAAAAGCCCTTAGAGTGTGAAAAAGCTCCATACATACTAGCAGCACTCACAATAGTCAGAGAAATTAGAACATATTGGTTTCTAAACCAAGACTTCATGAGCGAGGTTTCAGTGATCCAGTCTCAGCAGTTGCCTCAACTGCATCCTAGGTTTGAGCTCTCCACATGGGCTGTAGGCAGAAAAAGGCCTTAAAAAGTATTCTCCTACTAACCTATTACATGGATTACTTCTAATCAGAAGAATAATAAAATTGCTGTGGATTTTCTAAAGCTGAGAGAAGAAATTCAGCTTTTATGCTTGAAGAATTCCACTAGCAAATCAGGACAGTAACTTTTGTGTAGAACACAAACAAGAGTGGGGGAAAGACTTCAGATTTTTTTGAAGTGAAAACTCCAATCACCTCTCACAATTATTCAGATTACTTATTTGCATTGTCAGTGCAGCGGGGCAAGTTTTTCCTTATGAAGGAACCAATTTGAAGCCTGAAATTGTAAAGTAATTGACATTCTGCATAATGCTGCTGCTTCAAAGAGACTGGGGGACTTCAGCTCCTGGTATTGCCAGCAGCATGTAGCAAGTATTTCCTGCGTCTGCTGAGATACTGAACATGCAGAGAAACACAACTGGATGATGGCTTAGGTCACTGCTGTAAAAAGCACAGTTTTTTCATGAAGTTAATGAAACCACAGTCTTAAGTGCACAGGAAAACCAGTTGGGTTTTTTGCTTTTCATTTTAGGAAATTTAATCAGATCATGAAAGTAACACTTAAACAGGATGAGCTCTGAATCAAAAACAGTAAATTCATGGGAGGAAAAAAACTGAGAAAAAACACATTTTTGGCACTGGCAATCAACAGGGCTTAACAAAACAATAGGATACACCCTGTTGCCCCATTCTCCTGTTCTGTGTTAGAGATGCGGTTCAGCCACAGCTTTCCTTCATTGCTTCTGAACAGCTTCTAGTCCTTGCTGTTTCTAATTGCATTTTGCTTCAAGAGTTTTTATCTACTAGTGACTTGTGTCAGGTCAACGGAGTGACTAATTCCTGGTGTAGAAACAATCCAAATGTGTCTTCTTCAATGAAGACTCAGGTAGGACACCAAAAGGCTTTGACAGGTTTTTTACCTTCTCCCTCCTTGAATGTCAACTACATTAAAGTCCCATACCAAGTTTCACACTAGGAACTACTAGATGAAGGAACTGCTAGATGAAGGAACTCCTCCACTCATCCATTTTCCAAAGTTCCTCCAGCTGCCCAGTGACATGTGTGCCATGGGCTCTCACAAACTGCCAGGTACCAACAAGAACTAGATATTGCATTGTACTTTTGCTGAGACTTACTGTGCCTAGTTTCAATTTGTTTATTTGCTCTTGTACTAAAATAGAGGGCCATGCCATGCAGCTGAAGTGACACAATTCATTGCTGATTGACACTAGTGTGACCCTGAAACATGGGTTCTTTCCGGTCCATATGAACTGATCACGTCTTTTATTTCTCTATTACATAACAGAATTTAAAGGAGTTCAGTTATGACAACTGTGAAATATTTTCTTTAGATCTGTGAAATGTAGGGGTAGATTTCATCTTTCAGAGTTTTTCAGTATTATCCCTGGAGTAAAATTGGATTACAATACGCTTTCTTAAAGTCCAATATATCCTCCTTCAACTTCTCTTTAAGGATCTAAGTCCAAGATGGTATTACAATGAAGAAATTGCAACTGAAAGAACTGCAACATCTTTGCAATCATTCCAACAACTTGGATCAACTTCTTTTCAGTATTTTGACTACAAGGACAGCATTTCATTAGTCTAATAAATATTTCCAGTCCCTTATTTGCTGAGATGTTCTGCAGCTTAGCAACGATAAAATTATCACAGAAAGTAAAAATTTTCCCACTGAAAAGTCTTCACCTACACTTTTCCACAGTTTTACCTTTTTACTGCACCTTAAAAAAACAACCAACCAAACAAAACCCTATTGGAAACCAGTAACAGTTGAAAAGTAGAAGTGTTGGCAACAGTGCTCCAAAAAACACAGTTTATCTTCTACAGGACAAAACAGCAAAACAAAAGCTCTGTAGTTTATGAGTTTTGCATGTTCAGAAATCAGTTCCTCAGAAGCTTCGGTATCCTTCCCTACACGAACAGAATACTTTTGGGGGTGCTGAGAAAGGTAATGCCACACACAGGAGTTTCCCAATAATATAATTTTGATCAAAAGTTATCTAAAGGTAAAAAAATAACAAAAATCAACCAGGTTTGGGGAGTTAGAAGAGAGAATTACTTGCTTATGACTACAAATTTACTTGATCATTAACTATGATATCAGCATAAGGAAGAATCAAACTGACAATAAAAAGGAGAATGAAAGAAACCTCACCTTTTTCAGCATACTTTTTCCTATGTTCTTTTGCTATTCTATTAATATTTATTAATAATAATAATAATTACCATATTAATCATACACAGAGAGACTATTCTGAACTTTAGGAAAAGTGGGGGTTTTGGTTCTCTTACTCTGAGCTTCTCAGTTTCTTGGTCTTTCTACTCCAAAGTACTCTGCCTCTGAGTCTCACATTCCATTTTGTAACACAAGAAAGTTCTGTCTAATGGAATTTCCAAAAGAAAGGCATATATTATTTACATCTGTAGCTATGTAGCTACTGTTTAAAAAATAGTGCTTTTTTTTTCCTGGCGTCTTTTTTTTCAATATTTTCGGTGCAAAGTTTCATCAATAAGTACACACTATGAAAAAGACCCCTACCAAGAAATACCACAAGAAAGCAAGAAGGTCTTTTCATGTTAACTAACTGTTAAGCATGTTTAGTCAAAAAAAAAGAAAAAAAAAAAAAGAAAAAGCCCACAGGAATGCTTTTTGTTGTGGCATTCATTAAGAACAAAGGCATAAGCCAGTCTCTCAGGCAGCCCGTTCTGACAGATTTGAAACCCATGCAGTTTCATTAACCCTGGCTCTCATGAATTTCCCAGTGCAGTAATACATACTGCAGTTAGAGACTATCCATCAAAATGATGATATGTTGAAAACTGGATCACAATTTCTTCAGATTAAGAGGTTCCCTTATATTGCAAAGTGTTCCAAAATCCAAAATGTGAAGTACTTCTGCAAGTGGATTTGTTCTCAAGTGCTTTTAAGTATACACTTTAATTGCTATTCCTGCTTTATCTAATCATCACCAGCATTACTGAATCTGAACACATTTGATAAAATTAAGCCTTGTGGTAATGACCTGGGTAATGTTTCATCTAAGTCAGAAAGCTTGGCAAAGGGCAGTATATGTAACCATTAATTTAACTACAGGGAAGGTAAAGTATTTTCCATATTTGCTTGTGCAAAAATAAACAAAGAGAAAGAACCTTTAGATATGCGGGGTGAACCACTCAGTAAAAGTGTCTTTTATTAAAGAGAGGTACAGAGGTACTGAATCAAAGACACTTTGAATCCTCACTCATAAATGATAAAATAAAGTTGTCTAGCTACTGATTGAACACTAAAATTTAGCCAGCTGCAAACTTTGTGCACAGGTGTCAAAAGTCCAAGAAGGGGCATTGACTAACCTGACACACTATTGCTCTGTTCAACAACGGCCAAGTTGAACTGAAAACCTTTGAGTGCCCTAACTATGTGACATCACTGAAGTTATACCAGTGGCTGTGTAGGATCAAGCTCTTAATGCTGTAAAATGGTAATTTCATCTCACAAAACAAGAAATACTGCCACCTCAGAATTGCTGGTAAGGAGAATATTGGGTCTCCAGTATGTATGTAATATAGAAAGGTCTGTAGTCACATGGCCTAAATTCCTTTTAAGCCATTGTGTCTAGTATTTCCCACGGGCTCAGCACCTTTTATGGTCTAGATAAGAGCCAATAGGTAATGTAAGGCACAGGGACAAAGTGAAATATAAACTGTGTGAATGTAGGCACTATTGAAAACAGGTGATATTATTATCTTCTTTTCACCTGTGTAATAGAAACATTTTCTATAGCTTGTTGCTTGACATTAACGGATAACATGTATGAGAAAGCCCACTCCATCTGTTCGAGAGTTTTCTTATTATTTGTCCCAGAGGTAAGAACTGAAAGCTACAGCATTTACTCATTACAACTGCAGTGACTGGAGCACAGGAAAGTGTAAAATAGAGATTTAAGAACAGACTCCTAAAAAAGAGATATACTGGATCTAAAATACAATATGGCCTAATTCTAACACTGTTGAGTAAAAGATTTTTCGTGCCATGAGACAAATAAACAGAACTATACACAGGCACAAAATCAGCCCATTTTGAAACATATGTCAAGTATTTTCTTAAGCTTCCAAACTCTGTAAATTTCTAAATATGCCTGAGGAAAAATAAAATTTACCACACATCATTTCTTGCATAGTAAATTTGCAAGCCACTGCTTTTTATAAATTGAGATGCTTTTCTCCAAACACAATTGTTTAAGTTTTATGCCTGTATACTAGTTGCTGAGAGATGGAGGGAATACTTGAACTTACTTCTGGAAAGGAGCACCCTAGGTTTTTAGGCATACTATTTACTGTAAACAGGTAGCATGGTTTTATTTTACGTTTTTTTGCAAAGCAACAATAAGTAAATTCTTTTTTCAAAGAAAATATTAATTATTTGCGAACTTTTCTGAATACAAAAACAGATCCCAGACTATAACAATGAACATTTGCTTTATGGCATTGATGTCTGTATGAGCAAAAAAGCATTTTGGATGGGACTAAAGATATAACTAAAACATAATCACAAAAAATCTTTAATGAATGTATGAGTATCTGATCAAATCCATAAAAGTGAAACAACATCAGCTGCCAGCTTCTCTCTGGCAAATCACTGATGTGAAGACAACAGCCTGAAGTAGGTTTATGAACCTTAGCTGTCATACTGGCAACTCACAAAAACACTACACCAACTTGTTGTGAATAATGCCTTCCAAATTGCAAGGAAAAATGCATAGTCCCTATAAAAGGATAGTGTCTCACTCTTTAAATCCTTTGATTATTAAAAAAAAAAAAAGCCAACACCTTGCACTGTGACTACTAAAAACTTTCAGTATGAGTCTGCATTGTCTCCCATGTCTATGTAATGTTTCCTTAACATGTAATTTTCGTTTCATTTTAAATATTATTTTTATTTTAAGCACTATTTCTACAGCAGTCCAGTTTTTTATGTGCTGGTTAAAGCATTAGCAGGTGATTGATTCCCATCATCATGGGACTCACTCTAAATACATCTGATATTTAAATAGGAACTACCCATTGACTCCATAATCCTTGGTGCCACACTTGCCCTGTAAAAGTACAATGACAAAAGGCAAGTACCGTATTTGTCAGGATACCCTCACTGTCTCCTCTATCCCCACAGGCAGTGACTGCAAATGTCTGTGACTTCAGGTTGGTGTTATGATATTACTGTGCACATTCCCAGAGGGAGCTCTGCAAAAGGACGTTTGCATTCATGTTAAGGCAGAGAACTCAGCTGCCTTCCACAGGCACTGACTGCCCACAACAAAATGACTGACTGCTACATGGAGAGAATGCTGAAGGACATAAACATACTGCAGTATGTTTGGTAAAAGATTAAGGCTCTTTTCACAACGATTCAACAAAATAAATAAGCAAAGTAAGAGACATGTGCTGAGACCTCATTCCTCAGATAAAAGCAGATTCAGTGCTTCAAAACTTGCCAAATACATAGCCTTTATTGTCTTTTTTTTTTTTTATTTAATCATAGAATCTCGTAAAGAAGAGTTTAAATGTGAGGTTATAGACTACTGTTACTGATGAAATTCTGGGTTACTGTGATCACAGGCATAGGCACTATTCTCTTTGCCTTCAGAGAGCAGTTTGGTAGCTGAGCTACACAACATGAGGACACATTTCACTTTGCAAGGCTGATCACATGGGAGGATCAACTCCAGGGTCTCTGGGCTGTCCTCTTCAGGGTCACAGGTAGATGAGGGCTCAGCATAGCAGGATGCAGGGCATTAGGCTGTTTTAGCAAGACAATTTCTGTATATAATCAAGGCCTAAATATCTTAAATTTTAATATCTATGAAATCTTAATAAAATAAACACTTTATTGAGATTTTTTTTTTTAAATCACAAACAGAAAAACCCAAACAAACAACCACCTAGCTGGTGAAGGACAGAAAAAAACTAACATATACATTCAGCTAAAATCACGCACCCAAACACCCTCTAGTACCCCACTGTGTGGAAATACCAATATGTCAAAATATCACAGCCCTATTCAGTTTTGTTCAGTTTTGTAAATGATTAAAAATATATTTATAATTTACATATAAAAATTTCAAGGAAAAAATCCTTCTTACTAAAGTTGAAAGCACATAGAGCCAGTAATGATTTTCATGATAATTTGATATTTGTTTGTTATTAAGAATCATATCAATATCTGCCTTGAATTCTGACTCACTATTTAGCAAGACTCCATTTTATTTCCCTATAGAACAGAAATTGCTTGAAAGACGATGTCTCTCAGTAACCAATTCCAGACAGCTTGTATGACATTTCCCTGGGAATGTAAAGGAAAAACTGAGAAAGAAAATAAATTCACTTGGGGCCTCTCCTTCAAGCTATGAGCAAATGAATCCCTGTTTGTGGTTCTGCTGCAGGCTTGGAATATGGTAAAGTTGTGGGATTAGCAGAAATCAGACATTCCTGTCTCTGAAATGAAAAGTTTACTTACTATATTCAGAAGAAGAAGAAGACGCAAGTAGAAGTTGTTCTGAAAAATACCATTCTGTAATTTAAATCTGTCTGGTGTGGGTCTAAATATACAGTTCTGGCCATTTTCAAGAAATGTCAGAATGGGTATTTACCATTAGCACATCTGCATTAGATTATACACAGACAGAACATCTTTCTTAACTAAAAAGTGTTATTATTGTCTTTTAGATATATTTTTGCTCTCTGAATCAATGTAACAAAATATTCATGAAAGCTTAATAAACACCCACACTTTTGATATAGACAAAAAATATTTTATGAATTAATATAGTAACACAAGTCTGTGGAAGAAAAAATATTGCTTTGGAAACTTTTTTCTGAAGGACAATCAGCAAATCATTACTTTTAAACCCCAAAAAATACTGTTAAAGCCATATACAACTGAATACTGAATGGCACAAATGACACTACAGCTAACAAACGGTAGCATAAAAAGCAGCATTTACCAATTAGTCAGTCTACATAAAAGCGTACACTGTGATATGGCAATTACAGAAGTACTTCTGGTGTGCAAGGCATGCAATAGGGAAAAAACTGAGAATGCAGCACTAGAAAGTATGAGAAAAATATTTTAATGTGTACACCTACAGAGAGTCAAATATAAACCAGAAGTATGTAATCAAACACTGTTTCCTTGAGACAACATGCTGAACAGACCAAGGAAGAAAAAAAGCCAGGAACTAGTGTGTGTAATCTGACTATACAATAAACACAATGACTAGTGTATTTGAGATTTGCTGTTATTATCTCTAATTTGCTAGCCAGACTGTCTTTTCTCTAACATATTCAGTATGTGACACTACACTGGAAGTATGCAATATTGCAAATCCTTTTAATGGACTTCTTGGAAGATTCTTATAAAATCAGAAACAGGGAACTTGGGTTTTAATTAATATAGCAAAGGTGTAATATCTTTCCCACAGATTCAAGCACTGATAGGAAATTTGAGAAGACATCTGGTTAAGTTAGATTTTTTTCAGTTCAAGCTCTGTATCACTGAAAATATTTGGGTCACAGAAGCCTCTTTTTTCTGGACAGCAGAGAATTTCATTCAAAAAATTTGTTTTAATTTCTTCCAAATAGTTGCAGCTAAGAGAAAACATGTTTTGGCCACGGCTTTCAGCAAGCTAAGCCATTTTGAATTCTGCAGGCTTGGTATGTCATTGCAAAGACACATGAGATTTGATTATATTGTCGTGTTGCATACCTCAGCAGTTCATTGACACACTGCAGGCTCTTGATCCAGTTTTTCTTCTAAGTTTCTCTTTGAAAGCTCCAGGGCCAAAGAACTGTGGGTACTGACAGCATTTATTTCCATGTGAACACTCACTTTAACTGGTTTTGTGGAAGACACAGGACCGGAAGAGCCAGCCCAAGAGCACCACACAATAGTTACATTATTCAGTTGTGCCAGTATTTGTTTACATCAATTCTCAATCCAAAAAGTCAGACATGAAATGTTGAGGGTAAACACCCACATCTCAGTTAAACCCATAGTATAAAAAACTACTTTAGCTAAGGATTTTCATTGTGACTTTAATTGCTGTCTACAGAAATCAAGCCTCCAATATGCCTGTGTAGGCTTTTAAATACTTTTGAAGTTGCAGTCAGTTTATGGGCAATTAATTTTTCGATGCCTTCATGGGAAGCCAGTGGGGATCATTTAAACATCCACATTGATGTCTGTCTAAGAGACATCATTCGAACTGTGATCACAGAGAGTCGCCTACCTTGTCCCATTTCAGAGATATGACAAAAAAGCAGCATACCTAGATTTCAAAATTAATTTTAGCACAGTCAGGGCATAGGGTCAAAATGTTGCATGGTCCTGGCATGGGTAAGACTATTTGAGCCATGCCCCAAACACAAGTATATTAAAATTTTAAGACACAATTTACTCCAAGGTAATGTCTCAGAGGCTGTTCAATACAAACTAAGGACTGATACCTTCCCTATGTTTCTTTTGTTACTGGGGAATACAGCTGATGGTATTACATCAATATTATTCTTAAGATCATTCCATAGGAAAATATGTTGCATATCTCCCAAAGATCTTTCTGTTATAATATGCAGGAACAAAGAGATCACACATCTCTAGTTTTCCCTCAGATTTTAAGGTCATTAAATGAGTGTGGGATCTTCATACAACTTCCTCTATTGATTAGTAACAGGTCCTAGGGAGATTTTCTTGAAAGGCACTTTCAGTTTTCCCTCCATGCCTAAGATTTACTCAGAATCTAAAGATATAAAAATATAAATGCCCCAATTGAACCCCTGCTATATGGCCTTAATATCTGTCACTTTAGCTAAGCAATGTTATCACACTTACGTTAGCATTTACACTTAGACAACGAGATATTGCTTTGTGTCTGTTATGGCCCAGATATTGTTTTTGTCTGCTCAAAATAATTTTGTTGAAATTGATGTTAAATTTCAAAAATTCTTAGTTTTCCTCTTCTTCTAAATGACAATTTCAGATCTTAAGGTGTAAACATTAATGTTCAAGAGAGACATGGACCACAGTATTCTGTCAGAGTTCATTATTACTGCAGAAATCTCTTCCTGTTTTTTGCTTTTTTATTTTTGTTTTTTATTTTCATTTTCAGAGCCGGTCAGCATCTCAAAACTGATTCCCAACATTGTGTCCTTGGACAACTCTGTACTTAACCAAAGTTAAAGTACTGAATGAGGCTGGAAGTGCAACAGTATGTTATCTACAGAAATTATTTAGAAGTGTCTTCTGTTATTAAGCAGTTCTAAATTGCTTAACAGATATTAAATTAATAAACAGGGAGGGAGATTACAAGTAAAAGCAATTCTGAAAATATTGTCTTGACAAAACTCATTTCTTCTGCCAGAAGTTTGGGCTCAATGTGTCAATTTAACTAAGAAAGCCATCCAATTCATTCTGTTAGGATACAACATCTGCTCTTCTTTATTTGGGAGTCTCCTACATGGCTTCTCCAACTCTTCGCTAAACAGACTGTGACTACACTCTCATAAAGGTAGGTCTGAACACGTGAATGCAGGGAGTCTGAATATATTTGAATTCATCTCAGAGAAATTGGCTTGGAATTGTGTAAATCATTTGGGTAAATCACTGTTTTCTCTCTGACATACATTTCTATTTCCATTAGTAATTATTTCACAGTCCCCTCTATAATCTGGGTTCTTATCCTTGTGCTCTCCATATACCATGTCAATATAAATGAAAACAAGCACAGTTAATGATTTTGAAGGTTAAAACATGTAGCATCCACTGATGGGAATGAAATCCACTTTAGAAATCACATATATGCCTACACATATATACGTGTGTAGGTATGTGTATACGTGTGGAGAGAGAGATGTATGCACACATATATTGCCCAGTATAAACTCTGAGCTGGTAGGTCATGTGTCTCAGATCCCTTCTACTTTATGCAATGTAAGGAGAGCATTTGAAATACTTAGTGCTTTACAAGTCCTGACAAATAACAAGAAAGCATGTTTTCTTCCTGCTTCATTAGAGACACTAGTAGTAAATGTTTGTAGAATATCAATAATGCAGTTTGCAGTTCTGCATAATTAAAGACACCCTATGTTAATAAAATAACTCGGAAAGAGATGCAAAACACAAGACATAAATCCTCTGATGCCTTTGGCCTAAACTTAGATAAGTTTAATTACAATGATGTTGCTGTACTGTACCCTACAAAAATATTTTTTTGTCACTTAAACCTATCAAAGTATACACCCATTTATGACATTTGTGAAGAAGAGCAAACAATATAACGGCCCACAAGTGGATACTTTAAGTTTATGGATTACTAGAATACACATTTGCAGTAGAAGCTCATGAAAAGGGAGGAAGCTTTCTGACAGAAAAAGCTACGATCCTTTATTTTAAGGATCTTCTGATAAATTAAAGAAGCCAGTGTGCTGCTACTACGGAGAATAACTGAATGTAGCTTTCTGGATCACAAATTTAGTTATGGTTGGGCAGTTCAGTGTTGGCTTGGGGGTTTTTTGAGGAAGGGGGGGAAAAAGCAGGACAACAGAGGTGGTTTCTGGTCTGATCCCCTCTCTGCTTCTCTTAAAAGGAATGAAAAAAATCTCCACAAATAGTGCACCTGAAAGCCAGTACATATAGGCTATACCTTGTTCATGTAGGCCTCAGTGTACAGTCTCCATAAATCACTTAAAAATAATCAAACTTCACTGAGAAGGTGGAAGCCAATTCTAATGGGAGGTGTCCTTGCCTACGCTGGGGTTGGAACCAGACGATCCTTAAGATCCCTTCCAATCCAAACAATTCTATGGATGGATACTATGCAAATGGAAGAGGTAGAGATGACAGAATCACTGTTTCAGGTCAATGTGAAATTTTAACTTTTGCCAAACAAAAGGTTTTGAATCAGTCTGCCTATTTAACTTGAAAAAACTGGAGACTACATTGATTGTTCCTTACCAGATAGTTTAAATGTCAGGTGCATTTCCTCTTAAATGTAAGTCAGCCTTGAAAAGGTGTTACTTTTGGAAAGAAAAATCTACAAATTTACTAGAAAAATATTAATACAAAGCTTTATAATTTCCCCCATTTGCAATTTTCTGAAGCAATAGATGAATTTGGGTCATACTTAACACTACGTGTATCTCCCTAAAACGCTATTTTAATTTTCCTTTTTACAATTTAATTTTGTCTGCTGAGGAAGAAAATTCACTTAACTCTACTTATGAATGGGCAAAGAAGTTATGTCTTCCAACACTAATCCACCTTCCTGATCTGCTTACTATTCATAGATACCCTTGCTTTCCAAGAAGATACACAATTATGATGGAATACCAAGTTCAGATCAATTAACCTTCTATACCACAGGTAGAGCTACATAACTTTTCCTGGTGATTTCCCCACAAAACCAAGCTAAAGTGATTAGAGGTTTGACAGTGAGAAGAGCAGCCTCTAATTTGGACTGTTGCTTCTGGCAGCTTTAGCCTGAACTTACCCACGGCTCCAAAGAGCTATTTCTGAACCATTGCCAGCTCCATCCCATGGCCCTGTCTGTCTACAAGAATGAAGCTGCTCTGCTCCACCTTAGATGGCTTCATCTAAAAACTCTCTTCGGTGTATGGAGACATCAAGCTGGATATAGAGTTTATAAAATACCCCATTCCAGGAAAGGCTTATACATCAATTAGTGTTAAGCTTGTACTTTCACCTCCAGTGAAAATTTAGTATAATGGCTTTTTCTATCCACAGCATTCACCTAGGCTCAACTGCTTCCAGACTTTGTCTTAAGCTTTGGAGAAGAAAATGCCCAAAACAGCATTAAACACTCTCAGTGTCTGACAAATACTGATAATATTTGTCAAAATGTTTCCATGTTCACAGAGTACCTATGGGAAACATAACTATTCCCCACCACACACACTGATGAAAAATTATTTGCTCACTTGAGGTTTCAATTGAGTGAAATGATATAATGTTGTGGAAATGTAATATATTAAAAGAAGACATCCCTCCCCTTCATTATGTATCTATTTCAAAATCAATTTTTACCAGTATTAGAGGAAATTCCTGAAAATACAATATAATACAATATAATATAATATATCATATTATAATTTAGCACTTCAGGATTTTTACTCTATTATATCTCTCAGTATTTTTTTCCACAGTGAAGTTCATTTGCATAAAACATAGTGCTAGGGAATGTATCCCTTCCTGACATTAGAAGTACCAGTAGCAGTGGTGCTAAAACTGAAATTAAGGAAAACTGCATTCTTGATAGGTAGAAAAAGTGACCTTTAAATGTTTGAGCAGCCTTATTTTCACTGAGAGCATCTATGTAAACATAGGAAGGGATTAGGAAGTTACTTTTCCTTAAATTAAAATGAGAAAGAGGCAGTCTGAAGTAGCCTATGTCAGTCTAATACTAAGCTATCATACCAGCTTTTTCTATTGATTGAAGAAAAATTTCGAATTTAGCTCCACTGAACTGTGTACACTGCACTAAAAGGATATGGTGCATAGATCAAAATGCACACAATAGCATGTAAAAAACAGTGGAATGTTTCTATTACTACAGTGGTCTTTGTATCGCTCCTACAAAGTCTCATGCAACTAATACAAGAGTCTGTCGTAAACCCATCAGGATAAAAATGCAGACTTAGAATCCTGACCTGGGATTTTCTCAAGGGTGAATCCCCCTTGTCATTTAAGCACTGCATTAGATGAAAGCTTAGCCCTATGCTGATCTAAATAATCAATGCGGCATTATTCGGAGTTCTGTCACAAATCTGTATAATTCTTTGCCAATTCTTGTTCTTTTCCACGCATGGCATGTCAGGCTGATGAAGGAAAGCTTGTATACTGGGAAAAGATTTTAATTAATTGCAAGATTAAAGTATTGTCATGAAACAGATGAACAGTTCTCACGAGTCCTCACTAGGCTTCCAAAGCAGCAGTGTCAAGCAGAAGCTTTCGCATCTTCAGTGCTTCTGCTCAATTTCCCAGAAAACACGACCCAGCAGCACATCCTACTTGTACTGGTAGCAGCCAGCACCCTGCAAAAACCACCAGGCAGGATGCAAGCAGAATCATAGCTTCGACCTTCTCTCCACGCTTTGTGACAAGAAACAGTACAGTATTTTTCATTTAAAGGTACAGAACACTTAAAAAATAGAAATTTGGCACAGCCAGTATCCAGACATCTTGTATTACAGTAAGCTTGCTCTAGCTACATTGATATAGTTCCCAGAAAAGCTTTTTTTGGATTTACACTATCTTCTTGGATATATGCCCTCTTCTGTAACATATGGATTTTTGCCATTTTTTTAATCCACCTATTTTATGTGTTTTATGTGTTTTACTAGATGAATAACTCAATTTGATGGAAAATGAGAGAGAAGACAATTTATTCCAAAAAAAATGGAATCTTTTACATCAACTGTGTGACACAAGACATTGATGAGAAGGAAGGAGTTTCTGCAGTTGGATGAAGAACAGCAGAGCTGCTATTTCATTGCTTGAGATTTTTGTCAGCGGTGTGGTAAAGGTTGCATCAGCACCTTCTTTACTATTTTGAGCACAAGGAGAAGGATATTAAATTATTAGCAAAAATATTAATTCGTCAATTCTTCCCTACAATGGATAAGCTTAACAGAAATAACTAAATAAATGGTATCAATTGAACCTGTATTTTTTTCCTTGTAATTATCTCTAAAAAGATCAGAGAAGCTCTTGCATTGGCTATTTCTGCCCGATCTATCCGCTGTGAAATAGTTAACAACAATGCTTTGGTTAGGCTCCCTCAGAGGCAGCACCCAGGATGAAGGGGGCAGCACATGGTATCATTTTCTTGAAGCTACGGTTTCAAGCTGTCTGCAGATGCAGACAGAAATCAAGGCAACTGCTTAGGCTCATTTGACATTTTGAAGGTTATCTTTGTAAGCATAAGGAGAAGAAGCTAAATTACTTCTTCGGTGAAAGCTCAGATTCTGAAGCACTATTATATGGCACATTCAAAATGAACTATAATTGTGTAGCAATTTAGGTGACTGTATAATTACATTATACACTGGCCCCTTACAAGATTCTAAACGTATGTCTAAGGCTGTAGATAAAAATGGGTGGTGCCTTTACATGCAGGTTTGAGCAGGCCCCCTCCCCACACATTGAAATAGCAAAGGACCATAGAGCTAAACATGCTGAATTTTGCATTTTTACATAAAAGTGTGCAGAGCTAAACTTCCAAATCAGGACATCTCACATGTATTTTAAAGTGAAAGCTAAACTTTCTATGATTGCAGCATTTCCTACAGTATTTAACAGAAACTACTTCTGAGACTCGTTCTTTGGAAACCTGGCAAGGCTCAAGAGGACTCTTAAGTGTTTCATGACAATACTGTAATTGTGCAATTAATTAAAATCCTCTCCTCAAAATAAAACATCTTCAGCATGTTCTTAGCTGCTGAGTTTCCAAAGTATATTGGAAGGCTTTCCCCAGCCTGTCTGCCGGACCCTCAAATGCTCAGAACTTTTTTCACCTCTACCTATGAAGACCTTTGGGTGCCAAGCAACAGTTTAATATCAGTAAAGCACTAAGGAATGGGGATCCCACTTCAGCAATCTGTTCCCTACCAACAGCATCTGCTCCCTACCAACCTCCTCCTAGGACACATATCCTAGGCATTCAGAAAACTCCTCCTGTGATATACCATCTCCATGGCTGACCAGAGTAGTATGATCAGACTGTATATAGCATTGGGAAGTCAACTAGAGTTTTCCACAGTCTCCAGGTGACTCTGCAATCTACTCTGTGATGGGAACCACAGCACAGTAAGTAGGGATAATCCAGAAATTCCATTCAAAAACACACTAAAACTGAAATCTTTTACAAACTGAAATGCTACTATAGGTGCATCCATTTAGAGGCTCAAGTCTGAGCCAGTTTGAGGTCCTCTCCCTCCATAACACTTAGTGTACTTTTTCCCAAGCACAAAGCTACCAGTAAAAAGAGGAACAAAGACCAACTGAGATTTACTGCACAACAAAGGCAGACAATCCTTGCCAATCAATAAAGAATACAGTTTATTCCAAATGTAGCCATCAACTTTTGCTCTAGCAATACTTTTTATATTATTTTTTTCTCAGTATTGATTGTGACCCAATGTACAGGTATTGGGTTTATGAATTCATCAAAATTTAAAAGTAAAAATTTTAACGATTTCTACAGAAATTAAAAGGGACATGGAGCAGAAACTGTCATACAATCTTATTCTAAACAGTTCCTAGTGCTCTTGGTAGAAGAGGAAACACTACTAATTTTGAAAGCTATCATCTCCTATTCCCTTAGTGTCACTCTAAATGTTCCATAAGGAATTAGGCCTGATGCTAACAAGCCACGCTTCCTGATTGTGCTAAGTGGGTTACCAGGTTCAGCCACAGGCTTCTCAGATAAGCCCATGATCTTTCCTCTTTATTTCATTTTCATATTAAGGTAATGATTTCTAAAATTAATATCCACAGCCCATAATATCTTAAAAAAATCCTAAAACAAGATGAAACAACTTGATTTGAAATAGAAGAAAGCATGGGGCAAGGTATGCTAGTTCTTTTAATTCTTATATGCACTGTTTTGCTTTATATAAAAAAAGTTTCAGTCCTACATTTTTTTATGCAGCAGTCATAAAATTACCATGTTAATTTACAATATTTTAGTAAGTAGTAGTTTTCATTCTATTCTTTTAACTAATGAAATTTTAAATTACATTAACTTTACAAGTTACTATAATAAACGGAACAGCAATCTCCTTTTTAAAATGGATATATTTTTAAACTTTAAATTTTCCTTTAGTCATAAAAATTAATACCTAAAGAGATGGTGATGCAAACTGCTATTTGCCAAATCATTGTGGGAAGTTCAATTCTCTTAAAGTGTATAAATTGTTTAATTTAAGTGAATTGTTACACAGACTAAAAAAATTACAATTATATATAAAATTAAACAGATGTTCAAATTTTTTCAAGTTGCCACATCTTGGCTAGACTTTGACTGACTCTTTCATTCTGCTACAACATTAGCAGAACAATTATGATAGCACAAGAAAGCCATGTAAAAGACTGAGAAGAAGATCAAAGGAGGCTCATATGTAAAATAAGATGGAAGGCGTCTAAGGTTTTGTGCGCTCTGATCATTCACCACCATTCATAAATTTTTTAACATTTTTTCAGGTCTTTTTGATTTTGTGTATTCTATTAATTTCAACAAAATGTGCTCTAAACACTTCACAGGCGTTAGGAGGGAGCAGAAGTACTGAGTCTGAAGCATCTGCAGGGAGAGGAACATTTCCCGAGGATGTTCAGTGTGCAGGTGTAGAACTACCATCGCTCGGCAAAGCAAAATGCTACTTTGATCTTCAGCTTTGTTATAGGTGAAATAGGATGCAAGAATTAAATACTAACCTTCTGCCTTTCAGAGAGCATAATTTTTCTGTTGTGGTCAAAGACAGGCCTTAAGAGATAAACACGGGGTAAAAATAATTGACTGTGTATTTGGCCAGCTATGATATTAGTGTTATTCAATGTCCCTGTAGATGCAACCATCCTTTTGGGGGTGTTGCCCTGTGATTTTGTTCTCAGTCCATGCTTCCCTTCAGACCTTCCATTTCAGTTAGCTTAAACATCCTGCTGTCTCTGGGGCTCAAATTTCCATTACCCCTGTTCATTTTTACAGCATATCTGTTCATCACCTTCCCCACTACTGGTTCAAGAGCCCAGATTCCTCAACCAATTCCTCATGTCCTTTAGAAGAGTCCCACATGCCCTCTTATGGCAAAATTCTGTGAGATGCTGAGAGCTTCCTGCAAAATGCTAGATGCCTTCACAATATTTTGAAGGAAGAAATTCTCTATTACTGATGTTTGTGTATTAAATACTTTATTACAGAGAAAGGCTTCTTTTCTGGAGGACAGGGAACACCTCTTTTATTCATAGATTGCCCTATTAATGAGATATGATTTTATTCCTCATTTTATTCCTTGAATGAGAGAAATTCTGAGCGCTAGTTTTCATACTTCATGAAATCCAACACAGCAGTTTCTCAGACTATGGTTCATTACCAGCAACAGCTCAAGAGAGAATGGAAATGTTATTAGGAAAAGTAAGAAAAATCACAAGATTTCAGCTTGACAAGAATCCTTTAAAATCATATTTATTTTAACATAAAATCACTACATTTGTGCTAAAAAAAAAAAAAAAAAAATTAAAAATTACCAAAACCCTGCTGACTTCTAAGCAGACTCTTAGATTATGGAATTTATTTTCTTCTACATGGAGGTGGAAGCAAGTATTGCTTTTCATGCTTCCACCTTAATGTGACCTAAGGAGTAGGCACAAAGAAAGGCCTAAAGAAAAATTTTGTCTTTGAGGAAAAATTCCACAAGCCTGAAAAAGAGGCAAATAAATGCCCTAGACAGGCTTCATACAGGTTATCTGTGTGTTTTAGAGATGTAGCTGCATCTCGCTGTGGGGTTATTCTACAGCCAAAAAGGTAAAGGACACCTATTACTTATTTTCTTTACTCCAAAAAATCCCATGTATTAGAACTCCACAATGCCAAGAATTGGAGCTGGTAAAAAAATAACTAGGGATACTCTATGATTCCCAGGTGATATACTGGCCACTGCAGTGGGTGGCAGTCTCATCCAAGAAAACGTATTTTGCACCTCTGCTGAATGAAACCTTAGACATCCATGTTTAAAGAGCATAACGATAAAGTATGATCTGATCATACCAAGTAAATTCCTTGTATCCACTAACATCAGTAGAAAGAAAATTGAAACAGCAGGATGTGCTAGAGAAGACTCGACTTTAATTACAATGAATGTAATACATGGGAATCCTAAATTACTACATTATTACAAACTTTAACACAACCTGCTATCTGACTACACAGCCTTCACACTGATGACTTTTAAGACTTCAAGGAAACAATAAAACCCATTTCCAGAAAGTTGTGATTAGGAAGTAGCTTAGCAAAAAATTCTGGAAAGGGGCTACTTTATTAGAACATGAAATTATACGGATTTAAGGACTTGAATTATGGCCTAAGACACTCTCGAATCACTTTAGAGGGAGGTTCTGTGAAGAGCATCTCCTCAATTCCTGTAAGTTTTAGAACTGCTACTTAACAAGGTGCCATAACAATATACGGCAGCGAATGCAATACGAGTAGTTGAGACAGTTCAGTGTGGCAAGAAGAAAAGGAGAATGGGGAGGCAGCTGTATTAGTGGTGGAAAAATTCTTGTAAAACCTTTTGAAGGCAAGAGGGGTAGGTATCAATTAGCCTTTGTGAGGAATGCAGAGCGCTGTTACAGATCTAATGAAAGCACCAACTACTTAAAAGAGAGAACTGACCAGCAAAAGCAATTACCTATGCAGTACCAGGATGGAATTGATGTTGCTCTTATGAAGTTACTTTCTTTTCCACCTAGCAATGCAGGCTTTTATCAGCACTAACATCTGAACATTTGAAGAATATGATCTCTTCTGATACCCATCTGGAATATGAGATGAAGGAAAGCTGCCTTTGGATGCAAGATGATCACCTTATCTTAGGATATCCAGTATCAGTCTTGGTCTTAGAAGGTAAATCAAGAACATTAAGCCCTGCTACTGAAACAGTTTTGTTCAGGCCGAAGCTATACTGATAACATTGGCAATATCTTGTCTGGCCTTTCACAGCAGCCTGGAAATTGGAGGAACTGATATCAGCATGTAATAGAGCCAAGGGCCAGTGAATAAAGAAAGCTCCTGCTGATGCTTCTGGGTCTTGAAGGAAATTCAAGGCAGTAAAGACATAGGAAACAAAGACATGCTGAAACCTAGTGTGAAATGGAGCACAGTCACCCAATTTTTCCTTATATCTTATCAGCTGCCTTCCCTCTAAATACAGGCTTTGCCCTTTGGACTGCAGGTTGAAGGCAAAAAGAGAGTTGAAGACAAGGAATGTCCTTTATAACTGCCACAGCAGCTTTCTCTACCTAAGCCATGCATATTGCACAACATCTGCAGGAAGCCAAAGGGTGAAAAGGCAGAAAACCCGTACTACCTCTGACAATTCATGAACGAAATAATTACGGAGATTGTGTGGAAACAGCTACACTGGACCTGTTTCACAGCAGGGTAAATTTTCTGAAAGGACTTCCTAAAACTAAATTTACAGTCAAGGTAACAGAAATCACAAATGTTTCCTAAGTAAGGGCTTTTACTTCCCTGAAAATTTAGAATGTAAAGATTTACTATGTTTCCAACTTAAACTTTGATTTTTGCAAATAATTACGAGTTGCATTCTTGTAAATTCCATATCATGCATTCTGTGGATGTTTGGAGTAACTAAAACATGCCACCACCCAGAAATAAAGCTTGAGTGCTTCACCTGAGGTTGCTCTGTATAAAACCCCTTTTTTTCCTGCGCTAACATGACTTACCTTTTTTCTTAGTTAAAAGGTCAGCAATCATACAGGATACTCTGTCCAGTGACACTGAACAACACAAACATACCAGAATTGATTCGTAAGGTGGCTCATTTACCAACGTTCAGTGAACCAGAAACATCATTTGTGAAGTGATGGATATTGACAACTCCACAAATGGCCATGACGATGTCGTTTCATAAGAGCCCACATGCACAGGGCATTACTCACTCCGGAACAGCCCTTTGCCTCTTCCCCTCAGCAAGCTGTAAATCATGTCATTAAACAAGTGCTTCCAAAGCACAGCGATCTGTCATGATCCAGTGAAGATACCAGTTATAATGTGGGCACTTAATCTGTCAGAGCTTGTGGTGATGCATTTGAGAGTGAGGATCCCCATGTTTAGCAGCCTGCCATAAGTATTCTGTGACAGAAGTTAAATGGCAACATGAATTAATTCCTTCATCATGCGGATATATGGGACCATCACAGGCATTATTCTGAAAAAAACAGGGTTTTTTCAGAAAATTATTTTCCTCCTTCACCCTGAAGTCTATTTAATTTTTCTTTTAAAATTATAAGTCCATCACTTCATGTGTTCAGATTAGACAAATTGTTTTATCACTGTAAGAAATACAGATTCCTAAAAAATAGTAATATCTGGATTTATATTTGTAACGTTATATACAGGTTTACAACTGACAAATCAGATGTTTTTCATGCATAAGTTTGGTGGTATGAGGGCATTAGGCAATTCATTCAAAATAAAGAAACTCTGCCAGCAGTAATCTTCCAGAGACTTTTTTAAACATGTCATACTCTTGCGTCTCAAGTTCTGATGAAGAGGAGAAGGAAACTTGTCAAGGCATCAGTACAGATGAAGATCCCATTTAGATGGGACCACTTGAGGGATGAATTGGAGAAGCACCATTAAAAGCTCCTTGATTCTCATCTCCTGCTACCCCATTAAATTTTGTCAAGCCCACCCACTTCAGTTAAAAAAAAAAAAAAATTAAATGCCAGAAAAACCATAAAATACATCTACTCTGTATAACGATTGTCCTAGGTTACAATGTAAGATGTAACCAATAGTACATATTCTATTATCATCTTCACAAGCTGTTAAAGTGGGTGGGGCAGTGCTCATTAGCTCCTACCATGACTCATCCCTGATAACTCCCTCTGGGGGGCTATCTCTGTTTAATGGGCCATCAAGGACCCCCCACATGACCCACAGAATTACATCAACCCGTTGTGAGATGCTCCACCCAGGGGGAGCAGCCAAGCATTCCCACCTGGATATAATCCGGGGTTTGGAACAACACAAGCAGCCCTTACATAGTGGATTCCTGGAGGATGAGAGCTACCACTGGACCTCCAGGTGAAGAGCAGATCCTTCTACAGGACCACCGCTTCATCTGGACTGCTACCACCACCCTGACTAACAGGGTGTCAGGTTGTATCCTGACTCTGTAGGTGTTCTTGTACCGTTGCATTTATTTTAATTTTCCTATTAAATTATAATTCTGACTTGTAATTCTCCCACTGGTTTGTTTTCAAACTAGTACAATAATCTTATTGTATCGTGAAAATAGAAAATTATGTTAGGTTACAGTGTATCCACTGATACTATTTTTACCACTGTTATAATCTGTGCTTGGAATTGGAAGAAGAGACATTCTGCTCTGAAACCTGTAGAGCTGTTTTTTATCATGAACCCTGTTGAAAGATAGAATAACTAACAGCATTTGGATTATAAGCATTAATATACACACTGAAATATGGAGCAGAAAAACCATTTCTGTTCAAATTATACTTGGTATAATGCAAAAAAGAAGGTGTACCAAGTATACGAGGAAATCAGAATTTGGGCAGATGTAAGAAGTATTAAATGATATTAAAGTAATTTGATTTTCAGAATCCTAGAACTTTAAATTCTTGTGCTCTGTGCAAAGAAATTGTGAATCACAGAAGAGTTAGGGCTGGAAGGGACCTCTGGATATCATCTATCCAAACCCCAAATAATATACACTTGCTACAGACTATGGGATCCTGCTAGGATTAAGAAATCCATAGTATTCCTTTCAAGTAATACTATAAAAACATATTAAGAATTATTATAAAATTATTTTGAATAATTAGGATTACTATAAAACTGAAGTGCAAATAAGCATTACAGACAGATCTTTTATGCCATAGTCACTAAAACTGTGATCACTGGAGAATCTATTTTG
Organism: Struthidea cinerea; assembly: GCA_013397865.1. Classification (NCBI taxonomy): domain Eukaryota; kingdom Metazoa; phylum Chordata; class Aves; order Passeriformes; family Corcoracidae; genus Struthidea; species Struthidea cinerea. Next base: position 1,165,873 of record VZTI01005707.1, on the reverse strand, counting down.
GCATACAGAAATAGTAAGCTCCATTTTAAAATATAATCTTCTTTAATTTGGATGTGCGCTAAATTATTCTGTAGAGACACTAAAAATTTTTTCCAGACATTCTTCAGGTGAAATATAAACATATATTTTTATGTTTGGAGCTAGAAGTTCTCATCAAATTAATTTGTGCAAGTATATAATCATTGCAAAGTCAGGACAATACTTCACTATGAATTTCATGTAAATTCTTCTTAAAGCTATTTGAACTATTTTTTAACTTTCATTTTCATTTTAAAAGATAATTCGTTCCAGTCATTTGAATGTTTCACTATATCTAAAGTGTATTTTCTAAGAAGGAATTCCCACAGAATTAAATCTCGGATTGAAATTGCTTGTGGACAGTGCTGAATTTGGCAAAATTTTTTGACTGAAGGCAAAAATAATCCCAGAAATAAAATAATCCCAGAAATAAAATACCTTTCTTTTTGCTATTTTTAAGATTAAGTATTTTACTTGCAAAATAAAGATTGTAAACATTTAATTCATTTGAATTAAATCTGGGAATACATAAGAAGCCAGAAGAAAGCAAAGAAAACCATTCAATTGTCATTTGAATGAAAATGAAAATCTGGAGTTTCTATATAGAAGAAAAGTTCTAACTACTTTTAGAATGACCACAAGCAAACTTATTTTAATGTACTTAATTCAGCTATGAAACTAAAATTTAACCACTTGTATTATTCAAGTTGGGAGGCTTAGTTACTGATTTAAACAATTTTTTAATTCCCTAATGGTTATGAAATTCAGTGCAGGAGCTTTTCCAAGTCATATTTTCAGTCTCATTGTGTTCTATCAGAGTCAATCAAATTGAGAGACGACAAAAGATCAAAACTTATTTTTCAGATTCTAATTCTAGCCTACGTTTGGGATTTTCCAGATTTTTACCCCAGCTCACTCTCCCATGCAAAGATCAAAAAAATTGTTCAGAACAGTTGTTAGTGGGGTTTTTTTTCAGGAGTGCTATGAATACTTCAAGCACATAGTATATGGCTTATACACTAACTCGTCCATCTGACTGAACTGGAGGTGCAGTCTTCCCATTTTGAAAGCTACCAACGCATTTTTAAACCTTTTCTGCCACAGCAAGACGTGTGACACACACACTGGACATGCGGTGCTGTCTGCTTCGGCACAGACTTACGAGGCTACACCAGCCTCAGCGAAAGGGAAGCAACCACTCTAAGCAAGTCTCTGTCTGTTGCGGTGGTTGAGTCCACCACGGGATTGGCCGGGGAGCCGTGGGGCCCCAGGACGCTGGGGGTCCGCTGGTGGGCAGGCTCAGAGGTCTAAAGCCACCCTTCGGGTCATGGTGAGATCCCAAAAGACCTTGCTCCCCTATGTTAATCACCTTCAGTTGGTTTGCCTGTTGGCTCACCTCCCCCTTTACCCCTTTAAGTCCATGTTCTAGGTAGTTCTCCTTTCCTTGTACCCCACTGGTTCCCGGTTCCCTTGTTCCACCCCTCGCCTTCCCCACTGGTCACTGTCCTGTCACCCCATGTCCTCTCCACCCCTTGGCCCCCAGATGACTGGTCTCTGATGTTCTGCCCGCCCCTGGTGCTGCCCCAGATAAAACCCTGGACCCCTCAGTGTCCTGGGTTCTTTGTCCCTGCATCCCTCTGAGCGGGGACCTCAATAAACCCCTTGGAACTCCATACAAAGGACCCCTCCCACCTCTTTGTCCCCGGCGATGCTGCAGGAGCTGTTGGGCTCTGTGTGTGTGAGTGGCTGCGAGCATTCACCAACGCTGGTGTGTCAGAGCGTGTCCGAGCTGCTTGCGCGGCACCCCCAAGCTGCTCCGACAAGGACGCTATCGGGACGGACGCGGCACTCTTTACACCCCCCACCTCGCACTGCGTCAACTGTCACATATTTCCTCTGTAAAAACATGGAGAAAGCAAGTGCCTCTGGAAGAGCAGGTAGGCAATAACAGAAGATCAGGAGAAGGACTCTCCTCTCTCCATTGACCACAAAAGGTGCCTCGGTGACAAACTTCAAGTGCTGCCTTTTGATAGCTAAAGACAGGTAAGGTGAACCTAACTCTGAGCATCTGAATCAAATCCAGCGCAGTTTGGAAAGGTAACTGCAGAAGTTAAAGCACAACTTCAAAGCAGTTGGCATTCTCCTGAACCTTTTATAATGTTTCTGCTTTTTTCATTCTTGCCACCCATAAATCAATAGTTATAATACATTTTAAAATATTTTAATAAATATTTCCAAGGCTGCATGGTTTTTATTATATAGAATCAAAGACATTTCACCATTAGAAAAGTTCAGCTATATCATAATTGCCATGGCCATAGATTTCTTTTCAACAAACAGGGCTTTGCCTTGTGTGAATCATTGGCATAGTGTACTTGAAATCTGCAACAAGCATGCACACATGCTCTTGATTTAGATAAAAGAAACCCACTGGCACGGTGTGGATGACTGCTAAGCAATATGTACCTCGCGTGATGTCCTTAATAGAAAGAGCCCTCCATAGTACATAGACACAGAGCAGGTATAAAATTAGAGACAGACTGGGGCTGAAACACTAGACTATAATCTGAGTTCACACAACTCCAGACATCAACCCCCAGCTTCCGAGACCCCACGGTCTTCTCCAGTTCTCCATATATTTGTCCTGACAATCCATACTCAGTTGTCAGAGAATCTATGCAGTGACCGCAAGAACTTACGATGACAATACACTTTTAGGATTTAATATATATTCTCATGCATCTCAGTGAACATTACATCTGAACAAATCTCTGTGATTTACTCAGTTCTCATTCTCTAATTTCTGGACAAACTACTTTTACTTTATTTTGGATGAACTGCGGCCAGACCGTATCAGAACACTTGCACAAGAGCTTGGTCTATGAGCCAGTATTTCAGGTACAATCAAAGGAATGATAAATATTTAGTCAGAATAAAACAGACTAAACTTTGGAATTTTTAACTCAGATATGTCACATCTTCTACAGAAAAATTTGTCTTGAATTCTGACAAGAAAGTCTGGTGCCATGCCTGACAGATGAGAACCACATTGAAACCTCAGCCTGACTGTTATAATTGGGCTAGGGATGTGACAGTCAGAAGGTGGGTTGTATAATTCACCTTCTACCTGTATTAGCTGTAGCATGACATGAGATTAAAATCTGAGAGTTAAGGAGCATCTATTTGTTTCAGAGAAAATGGCAAGAATTTGCTTTGTCACATACTAGTAAAGGACACCCCTGAGTTTCTCCAGTTCATTCCAAACAAAATAACTATTCAGAGGGAATGTAGAAAAAGCATTCATTAGCTATCACTGCCATGCCCGGGACAGCTCGTAAGTGAAGACATTGCGAAATCAAAGTGTCCATACATAGTATTTTTATATATTATATACTTATCTAATTAACAAGGAGAGAAAGTTCTTCTTTGTTACTTAAACCAGTTCTGTAACATACAAGTGAAATTACAAAGAATATTGTTGTTAGGGAGTTTGTTCTGTTTGAAAGCAATTTTCAAACTCAAGTTTTAGAGAAAAATCTACTCTTCATTTCCTCCAGATGCAACCATTTGCTCTTCATGCTCCTATTGTCAGTTTTTCCTGCCTCTGCCTTTCAGCTACCCAGTTGGGGGTCTCCTAATTCCTTCAAACATGCCCCTGAGAGTATCTCATTCCATGTGTTAGGTTGTCCTAATACTTTCTCAAAAGTATTTTATATACTCTGTGTTTTTCAGTCGCCAGATAGTTGTCTTTCCCTTAGCATACATCTATGTTGCCCATTCTTAATCATCCATTGGATGATTGGAATACTTACTTGGAGTTCACCTTGGTGGTGGTTCACAGATACGTCTCCTGTGTTTTGGATAGCACAAAGATTCTGTACACTTTGCAGACGAGTATCTCCTTTACTCATATTTTTATTATTTCTGCCTCTTGTCTTTGTCCAATAGGTTCATCTTATTTGACCCTCTTTTACTCTGGGTAATTTGGGATTTTGATCTGTCCTTCTAAGGGTACTGGCTCTTATTGCAAAACTAATTTATTTTTCCCTCTCTGAGATTTTGTATTTAATAGCACTTTTTTCTATCCTTTTTCTTCACTTTTCTTCTACAGATTTTTTTCTTTTAGCACTCCCTTTTCTCATTCTGTTATTGAATTTAGTCTTAATACAGTTATTTTAATTTAGCCTTTCTTCTTTCTCAATTATCTCATAACTAAAAATAAAAATAATTTTAAAAAATAATCAGGAAGTCCTAACTATACAATTTCTAATCTTAATCCAGCATGTCGGCTGACTGTGGGTTAATGATACAAAGAGCAGTATCATCTTATTAAACTCTGAGCTCACATAGCTTCATTTACCACATGGGGCTCATACAGCATTGGCTGCCCAACTGAGTTTTCTTTAAGAACATTTTCACTCAAGAATTATGAAACAGCATATGTCAGGACAGAGGATTATATTCCCACATGAAGCAAGGACTGCAAAAATATTTAGGAACTAATCATCTCATGCACACCTGCAGATAGAAATTTCTCTCCCATATGCATGTGCTTGGCTATCGGAATGCTTCTTTTTGAGTGAGCACATAAACAGATTTCAACTACACTCATTCTTTTGAGAAGTACTTTTCTTCCTGTGTGGTACAACATCTGATTTACAGATTTTTTGACATACAAAGGACCATTAGACACAACCATTCTTTGTAAACGTGGCCCACCTTTGTATTTAGTTATAATACTTATGATTTTAGTCTAACTGCTGAGATTGTACATGTAATTTTTTCTACTCAGAAATACAGATTCTATTATTTCAGGGAAGATAAAAGGTAAAGCCATATTCGGGCTCTCATTCTTTTCCTTTCAGAAATAGTTTGCATGCTAGCTAGTCCAGTGAACTCTCTGTGCCTCTTGTGAAGATACAATCTGTTAAGTACTCATCACTCTCTCAGTCAACCAGCACCCAAATTACTTGTTCTGTGTCATTTCCTCCTGCCTTATAAGCACTGACATATTCTGTCTTTTTTAACTTAGGAGTGATTGTCTAGAGAAAAGAGTCATTTCTGGTGTTGCTTCACCTACTTGCAAACTAAATCTTAAGAGGTCCCTCTACCACTAGTGATTAGATAAACAATGTGACCTTGGAAACATTTTTGTCAAGAGAATCTTGATGGTTAGTTCATGAATCCTTAAGATCCAAGTTATTCTGATAAGCTTTTTCAACATTTATTGCTATTTCAGGTCTCTGTTACAAGTGGGACATCCTAGTTTGTTATTCTGTCTTTTTATCTCTCACATGAATAAATTACAGGGTTCTGCTTCTTATCACAGAAAACATTCCACTGATCATCTGGGGAACACAAAATATTTTTTTCAGTCTATAAATTATTCTTATAGAAACCCTCATAACTAGCAAGACAGTTTTGTTGTGAGTTTTGTGTGTGCCTTTTTTGACAGCATTTGTCTAAAATAATCACATGTGGTCTATCAAATTTTAGTTTTGTCATTAGAGCTGTCATTCTTTCATAAAACATAATTTTAAACACATATGCACACACACAATAAACCCTTTGCAGTGTCTTGGCCAATGAGTGTGAATGACAAATACACCTGGCTGTTCTCCTATGGTGTTTTCTTACTGTTCATTGGCAGAAAAAGTGATTTCATGGTAGAAGGTTGGAAAATGACCTCTTGTAATGATGAAATTTGCATAAATGAATGCTGATTGCACAAAACAAATAATGTGCAGTGAGTATCATCACAATAAGTTGTCTCCTACTGACACAGAGTCTAAGTTAGAAGCGTACAATTATGCAAATCAAACTAATGCCAGTTTCTCATTACTGTCATGGTGGAGGCAAACACATATCCTCCATAGACAGCTTGATGCTGGGACACAAGCCAAAATGTTTGGTTTTGCTGACACAGCAACTGAGTCAACAAAAATAGGATATAATAGTAATACATCAGAGGAATCCATATCAGGACAGACCTGAAACTTAATGGACTGTGAATCTTTTGTCTGCAGAGAGGCCTTTCACTGATATTGACCCACAATATGCCTGCTTCCACTTTTGCCGATTTTATAGAAACAGATTACAGAAGCAATTGCTTTTTGGAGCTGAAATGTCTGCAAAACAGTCTATTAGCTTTCCTTATAGCAGATGAGATGACATTTATAAATACTTAAATAATGTCATGAATCCCACGTTTAAAAACTTCCCAGAATAATTCACAGGCTGCTTGTGGTTGCTTGATCTAATGTTTATGTGAAGTTTTGCTATGACACCACTGGAATTTTCAAACAATGCCACTTTTCTTGTGCCATCTTAAAAATATTCAGACAAAGATATTCTATTTTTCTTAAAAAAAAAAAATTGCAGCAGCAATTATCATTACTGTGAGGGACAAGATATAAAAAGAGGTTGATAGCTCCTCTCAGAGTGATGCTAGCCCTTGAGAACATGTACAGCATTGGTTCTCTGAGCCACTGAAGAAGAATCTAGCACTTTATCACTTCAATTTCTCACCCTTCTTATTCAAGTAATTACTACTTGTTTGAACTCATCTGCATGTTTGCCTTCCATATATATGCTGGTTCAGAAATACCAGGTTGAGACTGAGATCACAGTTTGAAATTTACACCACCCAATGCGCACACAGTTCTAGTAGAGGAGTTTGCTGCTCAACAAAATTCAGCATCATGGGAGATTTCAGAAATATGACTTTGCTCAAAGACAAATTGGAAGGTGCTCCACTTGACTTTAAACATAGGGGGAAAAAAAAAAAAAAACAAAACCAAAAAACCAAAAACAACAACACGCAAAAGCCCCACTAAAACCAACAGTCGTTTTATAAAACCAGATCAGCTAACACCAACTGAAATACATTGTATTCTGTGAAAGCAGTCTCTGTGAGCTCTCATCTGTGGAAGAATCACTCCAAACTACCCAGCATGTACACAAATTTACCTTAAATTTCAGCTGCAGATAACCTCCTGAGACAAAGCAATTAACAACATCTGTAAGAACTGACAGTTTAAACACTTCCGAAAGTCTTCCTGAGGTAAGACCTCTGCATTGCTATTACCACTGCTGTTGCAGTCACAGCACTAGCAATTGATAAAAGGTTTAATAGAGACAAAGGAGTCTCTTCCATGTTATTTCAGGGTACCTGTGCAGGTTCTGCTACAAAAAGAAACAAAACAGGCCCTTCCTTTTATACCTCCTCCTTGCTAATGCATTACCACTTCCAGTAAAGCACACTCAGAGTGTTGATGAAGCCAAAAGGTTGGCACAGCTCTGCATAGCTGCCTTTGGAGGCAAAGATGCCCTGCTGAACTTCACTTTTTAAGAAATCAGTTAAGTGACAGGAGATTGGGATACTTCCTTGATGATAAAATTTGGTCACTTCTGAAATGCTTTTCAAATCAGAGAAGTTATACACTGATCTTTAAAAATACTGTTGGTTTGCTTTGGGAATATCAAATTGCATTCAATAATGGGTATTTAAGAAAAAATCTGATGAAAGGAGGACACCTTTCAGAAGAAAAATAGAGAATATTTTAAACTCTCTTCATGCATCATGCTTCTTTGAACTCACTCAAAATTAACACTGTGCTGTATTATCCAGCTATGACTAAGGACAGGTTTTCTCCAGAGCAAATTATTTTTAGCAAGACAATTCATCACACATTTATTGCTCCATTACTGATGCCTCATTTTATGGTTGCAATTCCAGGAAAGCAGAGCTATAAGTGAAAATATATAAACATCCAGTTCCTCAGCCTTTCTTCAGCTGTGAGTCCACAGTTTAATGGGTTTCATCTCAAATTGAGAGGTAAAACATAGAGGGTAAAGTTCAAGTTAAAAATTGGTGACAAACTTCTGCAAAAATGGAAACTTGGTTTGATGAGGGATAATACTATACATATTAGCAACAGAACTTTATCATAGTAGATGTGTATCTGTGTTCCCTGTCAATCATTTTTCTAACTGCTGCCAATTTCAAGAAACTGACAAGGAATTTCCAAGAGATTTTCTAAATATTTCATGAAGCCAGGTTGCTAAGCAAGTATTCCCGTGAAGGAACCAATATTAAAGGAAACCTTCATATACATCCTAATTTCAGGAAAAGCTTCAAAGTTAATCCTACATTTTTCTCACCCTAAAGGCAACCAAAGAGCTCTAGGAGAGCAGCCTTCATGGGCTGTGCCTGCAGCCCTGGGCAGGTGCAGTCTGTGGTGCACCCAGCAATGTGTTCCCGCCAGCACCAGGTCTCACAGACCCACAAAGCTTTCTCTCCTATCCAGATCAAAAAGTGGCCCCAGGGTATTTCTTTATTCTGTTGGACAGCTTCATAGGAGAGATTTTATTATGGCAATTTCCACCTGTTCTCAGAAGTTTTGAAGTCTCCTCACAGAACCCATACTTTTCCTTATTTTTATGCTGTCAGTTTAAAACTGTCAAGTTTTACCTTGGGTTATAATAAAGTTTATAATAGAGCACACATACTGCAATTTTCTCTTGTTAGGGTATGGACATGTCATCACTCCCATCTACTGCCTCTTTCTCACAGCAACTTCTACTCTCCCCTTTCAAATCTATTTTCCTCAATTCAATGACATTGAAGGGCCAGGAGGATCTCAAAATAAAGATGTTCAGGCAGTAAAGCTGGAGAGAAACTAAAGCTGGAGAGAAACTAAAAGGAAACTTGGGTTTACTTAACAGGAAAGTAGCATTTATGAGGCTTCTGGTGGATGCCATATCCTTTCTATCCCCCCAAAAATGCTTTCTGACATCTCAAGCTTAAAATAGACATGTACAGCTAGCTGACCGTTATCTTTCTTCTGTCATATTGATCTATCAGTGAATCCATAATAAAAGATAGCAGTCTGAAACAGTAAAAAGTAACAGCCACTGAGATGGATAGCTGCAGCTAAAATGTAGTTTCATTGGGACGCTCAGTGCAAAGAACTGTAGATTCACGGCAGGCGGGGCTTAAGCACCCCCTTCAAAGCTCACTGCTGCAAATACCCGGTACACAGATGACCTGCCTTCAGAATATATGTTTCAGTATTGATTTTCATAGTTTCAGAACAACAGGAAAAGCCAAATGAAAGTTTCTTTGCAGAATACTAAAAGTAATTTACGTTCTTCTTTTGATTCCATCTCTGTATTTTGCTTTATGGTTCACAGTACAAGTGCTTATTTTAAAAATTCATTCCTGACTCAGAAAGAAAGCACAGAGTTGAAGATCTTTGGGAGTACAGAGCAAGAAAGGAGCCACAAAATGAAATGAAACAAAACAAAAATGCATTAGGATTTAGTGGTAAGTCATTACACAGCAAAGTTTGTATTTTAAACACAGACACACTTGTTGTTCTGGTATCTTATAATCCTATAAATCTAGCAGCAATATGAAGAGGATAATATGTTGTGAAGATACTCTTATTACAACACAATAACATTGGCTTCTTATGGCCTATGTTCCTGAAGTCTACCTAAAATAGTTTTCCTGTGTATAATAAAATCATTATTTTAAGATTCTTCAGGGTTATGACCAGAGGGCTTGTCTAAGTGAGATAAATGCTAACACCCTTCTCATGCAGCTCTATGCTTCCAGGACCATACTTCTAAGTTTGAGCACATAGTTTCCTTCTCTCTTTAAAAATGGAAATTATAACAGAAGGGGCACAGCAGTTACTCACTGTGAAATGCTTACAGGTGTCAAAAGGTCCTGTCTGCCTCTGCCTCTCCACCAGGAAGTCACTGAAGTTCTGTGTTGGACAAAGGCAATTAAGTAATGGGATTTTGGAATTAAATCTGAGCTGCCTGGTAAACAAACTTTTATTCAGGATTATTTCAGGCTATCTCAAGAGTCAGGCAAATACAACCTAATTTGTTATAGTTGGTTTACAGTTTCTTTCTCATGACACTTACTTTATTTGTGTTTAATTGTACTTGCAGTGCTTTGGGGTTTTTCTTTAATTTTTTTTTTAATAAAAAGATAAGGCAATCTTTGGATATCACCAGCTAGAAGAAGAATGTCTCATGTCATGACAGCAATCCAGTCTCCCTTAAATGCTTACAATTATTCCAAGAGCTGAGACTGTATATAAAAGCTTGTGTTTCCTCTGCCTCTACCACCAGACGCCTGATTTGTTGCAGTAACAGAGCCAGTTATTTTTTATAGCCAATAGACTGGCTGCCATCTCTGAGCGGAAAGATGGCTTTTCAAACGACAACATTTGAGGAAAATTTTGCCAACCAGTTCTCAAAAGACTGTACAGTGTGTTGATCTGTCAGCAGTTTTTGCGATGTGAACTTTACAGAACAAACCAAAAACTCCAGAACAGTGAACATGCAATTCCTCTTGAAGCTGCTAAGGGACAGCATTAATGAAATATTGTGTTTTAAGGTAAAAAAGTGGGGTATTTTCCCTCAGTTCCTGCTTGCAATGGCAGAGGATTGTATGTTAAGCTCCTTGTAGTCTTCTCAAGCTAACATTTTTACAGCTCCTCTTTTTCTGATGGCTTAGTCAGTTTTTAGCACTCAGAAACACTCAAATCCATTACTCCCACTTCTGCACACCACTGAGATCTACAAAATACCTTCAGAAGATGTTCATAGAAACTGAAACTCATAACCTTATCACAGAGACACACTTATCCAGGTGAAACACTGGTTATGGCCCACGACACTCTTCTCACACACCTCCTCCTGCTGACAGCCTCTCACTTCTCTGCTCCTCATCTTCCCTTTTCTCTCTGGCTGCCCAGCTGGCCCATGTGTGAAGGAGTTGATGCTACGGACTAACCCCCACAGCCACAGAGCCCGATGAAATGCCTGAGCTGACCCAACACCTGGTCACCACTGAAGCTGCCCTGTTGTGCTGCTGCCCTGCTCCCGCCTCACTGCCCCCTCCTGCCATCCTTCCTCTCACTGCCTGCAGGGTTCCCCTGACCATGCAGGAAGCCAAAGCAGCTCAACAAGACAGAACAAAACTATTAAACTATCTGAATCGTTTTCTGGCATTAGAGTAAGCTGCCTCGGCTCACTAAGGGATTCAGAGGAGCTGAGGAAAGAGGTAAGGCCACACGCCAGTGGAGGACAGCAGGACCTGTCTGTGCCAGAGCTGTTACACTACCTCTGCCAACAGTTGTGTCTAATAATACTTCACTGGGGAGTTTATTTCTTTGTCTTCAGACTTGTTAAAAAGTTCAAATAAAACCTATTAATTTTCCTTAGAACTTTTATTTCTCTGGAGTACTCTGGAACACTTTTCCCTTTTCTAATATCATGCAATTGCTGGATTTCTGGAGATTTGGCCATTAGAGCAAATTCAGCATCTCAGAGCATGATGAGGGAGAGTAAGCCCATGCCAAAAGCCTCTTGGAGTAGTTTTTGGATTTATAGACTTTTATGGCAAGCTGTGATGGTATGGGATGTTATTTTACCATCCAGTAAACTCTATACCAATGAGGACAGTGTCCTCATAGCAACCATTTAAAAAAACAATTCACATATTTTGTGCCAAACTAAATTCACATGATCAATAAAAGGAAAGAATACAGCTATTAGCAGAAAAATATTTTCACAAAATGGCCCCTCCCCAATAGTCCTTCAGCCTTTACCCACACAAGACTCACTGAATACCTTCCAGAATCAAGGAATTCAAGAACTAATAGATACTAAAAATCATGGACTCAATAAAGACATTAGTTTTATGGCCCATTACAGTCCTCTTACTGTACATCCTACTGATCTCTCTCCACGCACTGGTGTTAAATTGCAGTTTCTGTCTCCACTCCACAGGAATTCTCTCCAGCTAACACTCATCCATACAAAAACCCCTTTCTCTCAAGTTGTCAAATCAATTAACATAATTAAGTTACACCAAAAACAATTGTTTCTGTCATTAGCTGGGAGTTTACTGCTTCTACAGTCATACTTCCACAGCTACTTCAATTTAGTCAAAAGGAATGGTGTACTGAAAGGAGATTTTTCATATATTTTCTCTTCCTCCACAATTTCTTCTCTTTCTACTTGTACCACAAAATTCAGTTGCTTTGGAAAAAAGCTCCAGGAGAAGATGAGACAATAGCCCTATCTGGCCAGGGAAAGATATGTGGAAACCAGACAGCTGGTCAGAGCAGCTAGAGAGCACCCTGAGCCAGGGAAGGGAAAGGAAGCTCAAAGCAGTGACCACAGCAGCACTGCAGCCTGCCCACTGCACTTGGAATGCTGAGGACATCACAACCCACACCACCCTCCTCAGGTGCTTTCCCCACTGCACTGGCTCAGAAATCAATGACACAAGTGCCCACTGAGAAGGACTGTTTCACAGACTTGGATACTTGAAGTAATGCCTTCTCTCTAAATGACAGACTTTCACAGACTTCGACGGAAGTTTATTTTTCACATCTACTCAATTTGAATTTCAAGCTGTTCTACATCCAATTCTCCCTTTACAGTGCCTCTCAATCAAAACATTGTCCTGATTATGACATTAACTCTCCAGTTTGTTCTGAGAGACAGGGAAGTGCATTGCCTAAGACCAGTTAGAAATTATTCACAATATAGTCAATATATTGTCACCATGAGAACTAGCATCAACAGAGCTTTAAGGCTAGACTTGGTGCCGCTCCACTTAAAAATATTTCTTTGCTGCTCTAAAAGCCTCAAGAAGCATCCAAGCATATCCATCAACACCTATACCCAGCATGCTCTCAGAATACTACTGAGAGCACTGACTTCTTGACAACAACACCGAGAAGAGCAACATCAGAATGACCTTTTGTAAGATAATGTATTACACCCTTCATCATCATCTTTACTGCTGGGATTTCTCTCAGATGATGCATCAAAATAATGAGTCCGTGTCTCCACACATCCACATTTTCAAGCAATTTAGTTAAATTATTTAAAATTAAAAATTAATTTAAAATTTAGGAGAAAGAAAGAGACCAAGAACTACATGTACTGCTCAAAGCACTGAACGTGCATATTTGTATGATGTGTTAAAATTATTATTTAAATTCATTATTTAAATAATTTCCTTGCTGGCCAAGCACTCTGAAGAGGTGGTGCTATAATTAGCATAATTCAAGCTGCTGTTAATGAAGGAAGCTTTTCATGCTATACAAAATCCAAGCTGGGATCCTGAGATGGAGGGAAGAAGGAAACAGAGAGAAAGAGAATACTACACTTTTTTTTTTCTTCAAAATAAAACTGATTTGATCATATAGGTATAATTTCTGTCTTTTGAACTGAGCTGGTAATAGAAATACAGCCTAAAGGACAATGACACAAACTAGCAGAAAAATGATATCTCAGCCCTGTACTGCCTCTTCCTCCATCAGTCCTTTCACTCCTGTCTCTACCGGCTTTCACAGCCACCTGAATTCTTCTTCCTGACTCATATGATCATGTTTTAGTCAGTTTTCATTAAACTAACTTCTTTTTGCTATTCCCATGGTCCATTACTTTCTGCCTGGTTCCTGTGAAGTAATGATGAGTCAGTAGGGAAAGAGGAAATAAGCAATCAAAATTAGGACTGCAGGCACATGATGAGCATCATTAAGAGCTCACTTCTTCCTCTTGCTCTCCTGACAACTCTGTTACTTTCTCATGTTCTAATTTCACTGGATGATCAAGACAACACATATTTAGTTAGCACTCAGGCCACTGTAGTCCTGAAGATCCCTGATTCCATTCATTTCAGTCCTTCATAGAATTCATATTCATTTCACCCATTTTCCAAACCAGCCCATTGTGATGAAGGCAGAAAAGGGGAAAAACAATCTCTGTCTCTTCTACAGTTGTTCCACATGTATAATGAAGAATTAAAGATAATTTACGCCAGAGCAAGGCCACAAGAAGGAGCATGGCCTCCCTCTGTTTATAACATTCATTTAATACTCGCAACTCTAGGAGCTGAGATACTACCTGGATAGCATAGCAGTCTATGCTCCAGAAATTATATCTATCTAATTAGTGTCACATAGTACTGTGACTGCCATGGAGCAGTGACTGAAACCAAGAGCTCCCTCTCTTCCTGGCAACATCCAAATCCCTAGGTTACAGAGCTATGATCTCCTGGGCTCCCTTTTATTCAGACAGTCTTTTAACCCTTTTTTTGTGGTTTTGTTGGATGGTTTCGGGGTTTGGGGTTTTTACTTACTCTAAGAGCCTTACCAGATATCTGTCTCTGGAATAGTGTGCAGTCTAAAAGTGTCAAGTTAAAGGTATGTAAAAAATTCACATCCTGTATATATGCATTAACCAGTGAAATATTATTTAAAAGGGAGTAAGTGACCATCTAAAAAGGAAAATACATCTTAAAAGAAAAGCATAGTCATGTATCTATCTTAAAGCCAGTATTCCAAGCTGTGAAAACTGTGTGAAAAGAGGTGTTTGATACATATCCAGCATTAATCAACTCCCTTACTGGTCACTTTGCATGAGTTCTTGTTCCCTCTGCAACCCTATTAGGACCTGTCTGACTCCATGGAAATACAGAATTTGTGTACTTTCTTAGAAGGCTCTAGCTAAGGGGATCTAAATGGTTTATTGCACTTCAGCTTGAGTGTTTTGCTGCTGTCTCTTCATTGGTCTGCCTACACTTAATTCTTTTGTCGTTTTATTGGTATTTAACAATCTCTACTTCTGGATGTCACTATGTCAGATGAAAGATGCTGAAGTCCTTGCCTCAATGAAATTATTGCACATTCCTAGGAATGCTTGAAACAATAGCTGAGAAAATACATCAAAAGGATAAACAAAGGTTGTAAGGAAAATAAACTTGAGTTTGAGCCACAGGTTTTAGTCCCACAACTTAATGCTATGACTTGAGTGCAGTTCTTCTTGATCTATAACAGTATAGGAAAGATCAAGATATCATCTTATAAAGGTCTTTTGGGGAAACACTTTTAGGACCTGAAAGCATTTCAGGATTTTACCTCATTAACATCCATTCTAAACAGAAGATCTTGGCAGTACCTCATAAATAGGAAATTACCTGTACTCATTGGTGGGTCTGTTTTTCAAAACAGCCTGACAGCTGCAGAGAGAATGCTGATCCATTTGACACACTGCATATTAAGTTGGTCAGCTAAAGATGTGAACCATGAAACACTGATGCCTGTTAAAAGAAGCAAGCGTTTCAAATTAATCAGCTGAAGTCCAAAATATTGTACTTTATTGTATTAACACTTTATAAATAACAGCCAGTATTTCTAGTCAATTCTTCCATGCAAATAGAAAATGTCATTAGCCATGTTTTGGCCGGGTTCTTTGTCTAATTTCTACAGCTAAGGTGGCAAAAAGGTTATTACAAGTAATAGCAAATTTAAAGTTTTATTAGCAGTAAACTGCAGAAGCTAATGGTGATGCCAACACTAGATAAAATCATTGTCACAGTTAATTTTGAACTCTTTATTTCAAACTTAATAATAGGAAACTCAATGGAGAGGATATTACACGGCCCATATCACTCATGAGTGCCGCAGGCCTGAGTAACTTGTTATTTTGCTCATGAGTGAAATAAAATGCAGATTATACTGCCTGCTATCAGGGGCACTGCTTTAATTGAGGGTGCATGCATGGTGATGAAGGAGTACCAAGTGGGTTTCATTTTCTCAAATGTTAGAGGAATGATCTTTGTGGTTCTGTGACTTGTCAAATCACCTCTCCATTACTGTTGTATTTTTAAAGTTCTTTCTGCTCCTTCCTAGCTCTTAAAGAGTGGTTAGGTATGTTTTTTGCTTTTGTCAGGGATTACATGAAACTGCTCCTGTAACATCCCGGTGCCTGTAAACCTCTGCTGTTCATTTGCTACACAAAGAGAAAACAATGGAGTATCTGTGTCTTAGTCAGAGTTAATCATGTATGCTAGCCAATACAAACCTCCTCTCCACCCTGAGACATTCTCACAATCAGAAATAAATAATACAAGATATACTCCTCCTCCTTACCTTAGATTTATTCAGAAAATAGGTGTTTCCAAGAAGTCATAGCACATGAGAATTTCTATTCTTTTCCTAAAGTAGACTTCTTTTCTATTCAACCATTTATTGATCTAATGCACAGAATGCCACAAATTACAATGTTCCCTATCTGGATTTGGGAAAGTTTTCTTCATAATTACCTGAAGGCTAACTTTTCATTTTTATATCCTGTACTGTTAGCTAGGAAGGTCTGGCTTCTAATCAGATTGCATTTCTCCAATACTTGCTAAACCTTGCAACTTCTTTTCTTCAGCCAAAACTACCCCAGTAGTTACAAACCAATTACTCACCTACCACTGTTATCAACAGAAGGATTTTTGCTGATCTTAGCAGGCTTTAGGTGAGCTCTTTATATATAAAGGGCTGTAAATTTCCTTTCCATTTATGAACGTATAATAGAAGATGTCCTACACCTTTTAATCAACCCTAGTCAGGGCTATCACTGTTGCACTTCCAGGCAATTGCTGATAGTGTTCTTGCAAGATTACTAAAGATGTATTTATCAGCTTTCATTATCAAGCTCCATATCCAGCATCGAATTAACAAGGAGTAAAAGCAGCATTACGTGTTTGACAAATTGAAATCCTGACAATAGCTAACTGTAAGCACAGTGCATTTCCATGTAAGACGCTCAGACGAGCTTTTTTCTCAGTAGTACAGCTAGATTAGCGTGGTGTTCCACTGAAGCTGATTTAGTGAACCAGAAAAGAGACAATAGCTGCAATTATAACATTGCATTGCTCAGTGTAGACATATTGTGAGGGATCATTTCTGATGTGCTGAGAGTGAAAAATGAGGTGCTGAGCTAATGAATTGGGTTTTTTTAGTTTCAGAGTTTTTACTCAAACTATTTCTCTAGTGCAACCAAAAGGAGAATTTAGTGATCAAATCTCACACAATACCAATACTGTAATAGCTGCTTCCTACATCTCTGGGAGCCTATGTTAAGCCACTAAGTAATTAAGTGCAATCAATCCTTGATAGCTAAATTAGTCCTAAAATTACAATTCAGATTTCTCCTGAAATAACTACTATAAAACTATTTTTACTGAGGAGACTATTTAAAGCCCTGTACCAAAGAGACCATTAAGGATTTTCTACAACCCAGCATATGTGCATTGACCCAGGCTGACCATCATCCTTCTAAATAAAATCTTAACATCTCTAATGGCACGAAGAACCATCTTTTGTAGCCATACCACGATGACTCTCTGGCAAGTGCCTCAGACAGGATGGGTCTATGCTCATAACTCCATCTTTGTTAAAGAATAGTCTTTCTCTCCCCATGACATGTAGGAGAGGACAAAGAAGATGGCTCCTTTTCAAAATGTATTTCTTCTAAAAGGAGTCAAGACATTGACACACTGGAAATCAAAATTTTTCAACCTTCAAAAAGGGACAGAACAGAGTTTAAGAGGTTACCATAGTTTCATCTTCTTAAATTAAGAGAGAATTTACTCAAGAAAAATTTAATCCATTGTTAAGAGTTCATTTTACATTTCTTTGGTGACATGTGCTTTTCTTTGGTGACAGGGGCTTCATGCTTGCAGTGTTTCATTTCTCTTGGGACCTATTGTAGACTTCAAAAGATAAAAGAAACCTATTGTTCCGTAAGCCACTGAACAAGGTAAAATCGTATTGTAGTATAAGTTTCTTTGACAGGTTGACCTCATAAAGAGATTTTAGCTATTTCTTTTCATTTTCTTTACTGTGGCTTTGGTGAATTAGGCTAGGATATTGATTTTGTGGCAACTCTGAAATCATAACGGCTTTTAATTTCAATGATGGCTGTTTGTCTTATTACATGTCAGTTTCTGAAGAGTTACATGAGAATTTAAGCCTCACTACCTTAAACTTTACATCTGCTTCCCACTTTCAGACCTAATAAAGCCTTTCAATTTGCTTTTCCAATTTTTTTTTAATCTCACCTAAACATGTGCTCAAGCAGAGGGCTGCAGATCATTTCCCCTTAGTTCTGACTTGATTCAAAGCATTTGCCATATGTATCTCTTCAGCACCAAACACACTGTCCCCAGCTTTTGGTAAGAGGTTCAGAGTCTTGGTCATCAAACTACGCATGAAACGCTTAACGGAATTTTCCAACCATCTTTGATCTTTATGCAACTCAGAACATGGGTGAAGGGAGAGAACAGAAAACACAGAACACTACCAAGGCAAGATTTAGAAATACAATGAGGAAAAATTCTGGGGGTACTATTCAACTACGCTGATTCCTGCGTCAGCATTGAAAGCAAAAACAGAGGTTATTTTTTTCAGCATTCCTCAAAGTCGTTCATATTGCAATTCATAAATTTGAAAATCCTAAATTGAATTGAGAGAATAATTCCAAC
Organism: Struthidea cinerea; assembly: GCA_013397865.1. Taxonomy (NCBI): domain Eukaryota; kingdom Metazoa; phylum Chordata; class Aves; order Passeriformes; family Corcoracidae; genus Struthidea; species Struthidea cinerea. The sequence goes on along the minus strand of VZTI01005707.1, from coordinate 1,147,497 downwards.
TAAACATGAAAATACTAAATGGCTTTCACAAACATTTCTGGTTCTTCTTTAGGAATACTTTCTTATTTTGCATGGTTTTTATGATAACTATGTAGCATGAATTTTTAAAATGGTAAATGCTATGTTTTTTAAAAGGATCATATGCTGACTGGAAAAATTTTCAAAAACACAGGACATCTAAGAGAAGAAAAAGAAACCAGCAAAACCAACCAACCGACCAACAACCCCAGTTGACTGGTAAAAGCACTGAAATTCTTTTACTGATAAGGATATTTCTGTTCTCAAAGATTCAGGAAGTGACTTTACCTCTATCCATAAATGACTGGAATGATTACTAACAACAAAAATGCTCACAAAGGCCTTCAAGTTGGGAGTAAAAGAAAAAGTGAAAAGGACGCCAATTTTTCTGATGTCAACAATTGCATTTAAATGCAAATAAAATCCAGGTAAATACATTTATTATTTGTCATTGTTTTTACTTATTACTATTACTGATATATAATATTTGTAACCTAGGAATTAAGATAGATTTATGCTCAAAGTTGTAACTGATTTTGGACTGGAAGCATTTTCCTTATATTTTTCTATTAAGAACACACAAAAAAAGATAATTAAAATATTAGCATTACTTATATTAAAGGTTAATTTGTCTGTCTTATCTTTCAATTTTAAGTACAAATTATTCCTTGTGGACATTTATTAAATATTTTAATCTAGTTGAAGAGATAAAAAGAGAGAGAACTCTTTTTCTGTAGTTATATAGAAATAGTATAGAATAGATTGCACACTCAACTATGTCTTCAATCAATGCCTAATTTAATGACTATAGTGAATATTTTATACCATTGAAAACAGGGGAATATGTTTAAATGTTTATATCTGTATTTCAGTTAAGTCAATGTGTATTATGATAACTTTTTTTGCCTGAGGTACTTCCACTGCATAGGAAAAGAAAGTTTATTTTTATTTTATCACTATAGTTCTTCTGTATCTTTTTGCATTAATATTAAACATAACTGTCCCAGTTTTCTCTCTACTATTTTCTACTTGCCAATTTCAGACTAATAAGCTAGGATTTGGGGACCGCTAGAGGGTTATATGAGCATTCTACTGAATTTTAAGTCAAGTTAGTCATATGAATCTTAATTATCATGTGTAGGAAACTGAAACCTCCCTAAGAAATCCCTTGTGATAGAAACAAAAAGTCAAAAGAAAATTTTCCATTCACAGATCATGAAAGCTTCTCGGTTTTTGACAGCAAGCATTTTACTATTTACTGCCTTAAGTTACTTAGATGTGTTTTGAATAAAATCAATATACCCTTCCAAAAAAAATCAAAACAAAATAAACAAATAAAAAGCAAAAACAAAAGACTGGGAAAAGAAAGAACCATTATCATGTCCATTTTTCAGTTGAGGAACTGGGGCAGAGTGTTGGGGGGATCTCAGTAACAATGCAAATATGCAGAAACAGAACTGAACCCTAAATCCCACATCTCACATTTAAATTTGGCCCACACTTGTATATATGGCCAAAACATCCCTGAATTACTGGGAACAAAATCTAACTTTGCAATGAAACACAGGGGTTCGGTTTAATCTCTAATGTCAATGAACAATTAAGTGGCAACTGTTTAAAGCAAGACGTGCATAGATTCTGGGGGCACATGGCATTCGTACACTTTACAGAATCCTGTGTTACTGGGTTAAGCAGCAGCTGATAAAAACGGCCAGATTTTCTGCGTTCTCACAAACAATCTTTGTGGGCCATTAATTTATTGCCGTAATCCCCAGCGTTAGAGATCCAAGTCCTTTATATACAAACAGAATACCCTCTGCATTACAAAAGTATGTGATTTTATTCTCTGCTAACCAAATAGTTTCTGGGTTTTCAGGATGCCATGCCTTCACAGCAATAGGCACTGCTAAATTTCAGCCTCTCTCAGACTTAAAAGATTCTATTTTATTCAGTCATCAGCCCCTGGGTAATATTTGTGGATTGGAATCCTAACAAGTAAGAAGCTGATCTTGCTATCCAGTCTGGTCATTATCACATCCTTTGTCAAGAGCCAAGAAATCACTGATTCATGCTCTGATTTTCAGGCAGGATTGGTTCTACTCAGACATCAATGATGTCCAATTCTGTGGCAGTTTCAATCACAGCTATCCATCTAATATCCAGCAAAAAAAAAAAAAAAAACAGTTCTGCTACTAACACAGTCCTTAAGTGCTGCTCTCTGCAAGGTGTCCAGACCTGGATTCATCTTCAAGTGACTCTCATCTGTGCTCAAATACAGCAGTTGACCTCTCGGCAGTGAAATATCAGGGAGTCAGCATAAACGATGCTCAGACACTCACTTAGTGGAAACTCAAATCATTTGTCATGATGGAGGAGTCCCTGTGCATTGCTGCACATTCCAAACGATCCAAGGTCAGGAGTCATCTCCCCTCAGCCCATTTCAAAGGGTGCCTTCAATTACCTTTGATGCATGACTTTGCTCCTCCTCGGATCTGAGCTAGATGCCATTTAAATTTATCATGCCTCTTTTTCAAAAACAGTTTGCTGTCTTTAAAATTCTAAGGGTATTTTTCCACTATCATTTAAATCACTGATTTTTTTTTTCAGTTCTGCCTGTTTTCAGTTGTCCGTCGCAAATTTTGAATGACAACATTTAATGGCTAATTATGATTGCCCCTTACTCTAACCTGTCTAAGCCACCATCAGTTCTGAATCCTCAGCTTCTTTCTGTCTTCCATGTTGGGCTCCACAGCAATTCTGGAAATACACTGCCTTAGAGTTTAGATAAATTATGCATTTTCAAGTATGGTGTGCGCAGTACTAACTGAATACAAACACTGGAAATAAGCAAGGGAATCTCAAGAGAAAGATCATTCAAAGGAAGAATTAAAATCAAACAACTAATTTTTTTGTCTGTTGAGTTTAGCTATACTGGGTAACGTGAAAGGTTATTAAATATTCAGCATTTGACCAATTTTTAAAGACCACCTTTTCCACCCATTTCTTTTTCCTTCTAACTAAGGTAAACTTCAATGTGAACTTCAGTCACTCCTCCCGTTTTCTCCCCCTCCCAAAAATGACCAGAGTAAGGGAAAGCAACTCCTATGCCTACAGACCTTTTACATGATAGGACAGACTCGGACTAATAGCAGTGAAATTTCATTAGGAACAGTCAATCTCATCAAGATACAAATGCTGACAAGTCATGATTTAAGCTTCAGTGCCAAGGCAATACCTAAAGAAGAGCTTGTACCAGGACATCATCGTGAGGGTGCTGGGCTAGTCAGATATCCTAAAAAAGACTGAAGAACATGCTGCTACAACATGAAGAGTTTGGCCCACAAGAAGACAGCAGGGTTTGCTGTCTTACGCTGGAAAGTAGAGGAGGAATTGACTCAGAACTGCTTGCCTTAACTGGACAGAATGCATGCCAAAAAAAAAAAAAATTTAAAAAAAATAAACACAGGAATGCTAGATTGGCAATGGCAATACATGCAAAAGGAATACACAACCAACTTCCAATGAATAGAAAGAACATACGCAAATATTGGTGGCAACATTGAAGGACAAGTTCTTGGTCTTCGGGAAACACAAATTTAGACCCATTTGAGCTATTAATCTTCATATTTAGACAATGGGCATTAAAAAAAGTTGCTACTGCACAGAAAGACATGTCTACACAATGTTCCAGAGAAAGCTACTCCTGAAAAATGCCAAAGATCTCTCTTTAAAAAGTGTTATTAGATTGCTTTAAGCAGTGTCATTGGGGCTACTTCTTGGCTCTTCCAACTGATGTCAGGATAGGTGAGTCGCAAAAGGCAGTTTTAAGATTATGGATTGAAGCACAGAATAGCCAATAAAACTTTGGGATCCTTACAGGACAGAAAAATTATGGATATGTGAAGAAGGGAGACTGAGTAAGACTTAGCCAGTCCCTCTGACTTCAAAAGTTGAAGCCCAGAGTGCATTGACAAATACGTATCTTTTCCTCTTTCCACAGATATCCCTTTCTAATGACCATGGTATATCACAAACACTCGCCCCATCATTCTGCTTTATGGGACACTGGAGACCAGCATAATTTGATTCCACTTCTCAGTTACTGTGCACTTTTACTTTGCAGCGGCAGAACACTGTGTTTAGTTTCACCCAAAAGTAAATTTTAGTACAAAGAAAAATCCTCTGAGTGTTTCAGCCCCCTTTTAAATATTAAGTTTAAAAAAGGCTACAGATTTCTCCAGGCATAATACTTAGCATACTGTAAGTATTTTCACTACAAAATTCAGTGACACCGACAAAGAGATATTTAAAAAAAGCCTAACAAACAAAAATGTTATCCTCTCTTCATATGGAAGAAAAAGCTATATGCGTACACATTAATAGAGATACATAAAATTTAACTGGTAAATATGAATTTTGAAGGATTACTTCCCAACCTCCCCAAGTGTGACTTACTCCCAATGGGGATTTCTTCCCAACACTACATTCAATGTTATAAAAATTGCTCTCTGGCTGTATATTTTTCAAAGAGCACTATCACATAGTTTGTCCAACAGGTTTTTCAGAAATTTAAAAAAAAAAAAATCTCAATACCTCCTTTCTGCAAACACTAAAAAGTAATGTAAGCCATTTTTCTTAATGCTAACTATTCTTGTAGTTTGGTCTTCCTGAATACATTTCACATACCTCAGGCACAATTACTGGAAAAATTAAAAGTCATCTGGAAAGCACACTTTGAGCCTCATGATTTTGATTCCAAAACACAGGCTCTAATGCACGCTTTCATTTTGGAAGCAAATGTAACAGCAAATCCTTCATCCTCTGCACTCAAAATCTCTCCTAGCTGACAGCTGGACCTTATGCTGCCTTTTCAGGCAATAATAGTTTTGTTAACTTTCCTTAAGTCTTCTTTCCCACACACAGAGCACACAGTCACAAGGTTCCTGCATCTGATCCACATCTTTAGTGTTTTTTGAAGCAGTGCTTAACACACTGTCCTGAATGGACCTCACAAAACACCACAGTTGTTCTCAGAAGAAAATGTATTCTAAATTGTGCAATCAAGTACATCCCAAATATGATTTCCTGACTATTTAAGAGTAGAAAGTGAACTGACTGAAAGATATCTCCTACACCAAATCAGATTTTCTGCAGGTCCTAGGCTTTTTTATTAGTAATTATTGAATAGGGATATTGAACTATATTCTGAAGAGTCTTGTAGCTGACATGGTTTGTGATGATCAGAGCAATTGCAGCAAAATAGAAAAACCTTGTAAAATTTGAAAGGGTTTTTGTGCATGGAGGAACTCTGGATGAAATACCAAAAATCTATAGACTGAAGAAATAGCTCATATAAAAGAATAAACTTCTCTCAGAATAGCTGGGACTCACAGCACAGTGGATTTAAACTGGAGATCTCAGATGATTATTTCTCCTAAAGAATACTTAGTATATCTTGAGTGGAGGTTTGAAATTTATAATAGTAATAGTAAATAGTAATAGTAATAGGAAATAGTAATTTATACTATTTTTTCATTTTCTTTGAAATGTTTTAATAAAAGTGAGATAAAATCACTATTTTACAAATGATGAAGAAGAACAAACTATACTCATGACAGGGCTTGATTGTGTTTAAAATGCAGATATTATCAAGATAATGATAAAATTTTCTAACAAATGGCAGAACATTTCCAAGCTGCAAAACCTTGTTTGGATCTGCCTCACAGTAGCATTCTGTGGGTTTATTTCAAGACTTTTTGCACAGAATAAACAATATTTGTATTGGCAGACTTCATTAGTCATGTGACAATGGACATGCCTTTGTGGAACTGTATATTTCAAGATCCAAATGTTAATACTAACTATAACATTAGACAGAAAAATATAAAGTTTTTATACAGAAGCAGATGTTTCCCAAAGATAAAACTTTACCGAAATACAATTGTGTCATTTCCATGACATTGGAAGGTTAAGTGGAAACTGTTTTCAACATCTTTAGCAAGAATTGCTCCTCCACAATTTTCCTCTTACTGTATCTGAATGTAATTCATATCATAACCTAATATAAATTGTAAATCATGCAGTTTCCGACAGAACTATGATGAATACACATTCGAATAAAAGAAAAAAGTGGTGGAGCAATATAGTCCCTGGAATTTAACACTCTGCGGTCAGAAGGTCACATATGTTAAGTTTCTTGTTTATATCCCTATTAAAGCTCTGATCGGTGGGAAGCAGGATAGAAGCAACATGACTCATTTTACAAATAAAGAATGTATTGTTGTTGTACTGTACATGTTTTGTTTCTGGGCACTTAATGATAATAGTGCATGAACTGCAGGTGACTATAAGTGGAAAAAAGATCTTCATCAGGAGACATAAATATTTGTTCCTACTACTTCTCTGGTAAGTGCTTCATTAAAAGCATAACAAAATATGTATTTTATGAATGAGTCATGCAAATTAATATTCTTGATAATTTTTTCTGGCTTCTATGGACCTCTGGGCATCAAATTATGTACAGGCTGAGCAGAAATTTTGACTGCATTTATGCTGAACAAGCAGCATATAAAGAAGGAAGAATAAGGACTTTATGTACCTTGCATTCTTCAAAATAGTGAGTTATTCTGATCTACAGATTAACTCAGGTAATTTGAAAGCAATGTGGCAAACCTCTATTCACTAGATAAGCCTTCCCCAAAAAATTCAGCAAAAACCACATTGTGGCTTAGTATTTGTCCCAATTAATTTGACCTGTGATATTAATATTATTCTGCTGTACATCACACAGGTACATAAAAAAGTGACATACTGACAGTTTAGTATCAGCAAGGTATTAATCTCCATTCCAAGAATTTTTCTTTGTGTAATAATAAAAGAACACATGTTCTTAAGGATCCAGAGATTACGCAATAAAAGCAGAAAATGGTAGAGAACAAGAGAAGGTAGAAAAATGGCAAAGTGTTGAGAATTTATAAAAACAAAACAAACTAACAAAAAAATGAAACAAAACCAAAAAGACTGGACTCTTTCTAATGAGTGGAAAGACTTGTTTGGGATTTCGGGGGTTAGTTTTGGTGTTGGACTGTTTTGAGGCAAGTGTTCTACCTCGGGCCCAGGATAGTAAAAAAGTCACTATTACCTGTACCCGGATCCATAAATACATACACCGACTTGTCATAGCCAAAAGTCTTTCCACTGTTGTTTTGGGGGCTTTTTGTAATTTTGGCAATGGATGCTGAGGAAGTGGGGTTCTTTTCCTTGCAGTTTCATACCAGAGTTGTGAAAGTGCTTGGATGTTTGAGGACAGCATTACCTTGGTTATGGCTTCTTCCTTCTGGCATAAATATATTCCCTTTAGGCATATTCCTTTTTAGTTGCAATAAAAAGTGGGAGTCTTATTGTTTGTTTCCTTTAGGAGAAGCAGCTGGAAAGTCATAATTATGTTCACTTCCCACATTGGCAAAAGCAAGAATCATATTTTCATGCATCTTAAATTATCTATAAGGATAGGCTGAGCCACTTCCACCTTGAGGCTTACAAGTTTCCCAGTATCTAAATCAGATTGCTATTAAAAAGGGGGCATGTTTCATTTTTAATTATATTGAGAATAGCTAATAAATTAGTTTGCAATATGTTACATAAGTAAAATTACAGTATCACTGGAAAGATACAACACTAAAACACTGTTATCAGCTCTAATACTTTGATAAATTCAAACTTGAAACGCAGCAAACACAGCTGATGATTGCTTTCTGGACATCAGGAACCAGTTAGTGGTACCTCAGTCAACAAATGGTCCTAGAGGAAAGTAAAAGAGGGTGGAAGAAGGAGAGGTTGCAAGTAAAAAGAATGGTGTCAGAGACCCTGGAGAGTCAGAAATGCTGTAAAAGCTTCAATGCTTACACTTTTCATACACCATATACCTCCTTACACCTTCTGTTTGTCTTGCCCATATAAAACACTGTTTTGGAACAGGGCCGATCTCTTGACAGAGTACCTAATAAAAGTTTGTGGCCTGCCTATTCCTTTATCAAGAGCCAATAAGCAAACATCAGTATTGAAACAAAATGCTATCAACCCATTTGACCTGAGCATCTATGCAAAATTCAGGCACTGAGTCCTTGTTTCACTCAAGAGGAGGAAATGATCATGGAGTCCAGAATTTCTTCAGTGCAATCTGCAGCAAATTGTATGTTAAAGCCCCATTTTCTTGAACACAACAGGAATCGAGCAGCAGGAGATAGTTTCCTTGCTCACAGCTTTGCTTTTTAGCAAGTAGTTTACGTGAAACTCTTTGCTTTCAGTATAACTGCTTCTTTGGTTGCACCTGGAGCTTTCTTTTTCCTTTTCTGTGCACTCCTGGAGCATGTCTGCCCTTCTCCTTGCATGTCCTGACTACCACTCGAAGCCAGAATCCTTCCTCAGACTCAGTACTTAACTGTATTTAACTCTGTCCCTTGCAGCCCAATAAGAAACTGCTCCAGTAAAATAATGAACAGCACTATACATGAACTGAATTTTTAGGGGTTGTTTCAATATTTTCAACTATCTCTAAACAGAGAGGCGTTTAATTGTTCCGTTATGCAGCTTGAATAGGAGGGGGTTGTTACAGTTAGCAGCTGCACCTATGTTTCTTCCCATCCCTGACACAACTATCACAATACCACCCCACTTTTTCATTCTTTGCTGAACATTAATATATTGCCTTTATGTTTTCTGCTCTACAAAGAAGAGAACATGTAGAATACTCCTTTTATACTCATTTTCATAAGTGGAACAATCTTTCAAAAATGATAGGGTTTTTTCTTCCCATTTTTTTTTTTTCTGTGTGCCATTAGCTTACACAGAGAAGCTGGAAGCATTTTCCGAGGAACTAGAAATGGCTTGGCAGAAAACAGATCACCTCTTACATAGGATGGTTCCACAATCTGTCCACCAAATTAATTTTTAAAAATTTGTTGGGAAGTAAACTGTCACCCTACATCCTACCAGATCTACAGAGCTAGTCAGGGACTCTCATGAGTTCACCGCCCTCCTGGGCTTTCATGCTGCACACTGAGCACCACATCCCAACCGTGAGCTGCTCTCAGTTGACAGACAGGCCTTACCCCTCTCAGGTACAGAGTTTCTAAATTTAGAAGCTCAGACAATAGCAAAGCAACAGCATTTGGTGAGAATCCATGATCTTGCAAAGAGAAGCTAACATTGTTTAAAATCCTTCAACCTACATATGGAAGCCAGCCAAAAATACTATAAATCAACATTCTTCACTTTTATAGGGGCTTTCAGAAAAGTCAAAATGGAGCTACATTATTTATGTTTTATGGGAAGATGTATTTAATTTTTATAAATCTATTTGGATAATAACGCTGACTTTAATGCACTGATAGACGTTTCTTCTAATGTACATTAGAAGAATGATCACCTACAACATACGAAACCCTTAACATTACCATGTTGATTAGTCTTTGTTACTTAATAAAAGTTTTCAAGACCTCAATAAAACTGTTTTTCTGAAATGTGTTAACAACCCATGGATGTCAGATGTCAGAAAAGTACTTTCTCTTTGGGCTTTGAGAATGATGTATGCGAAATGGCATCTTCAGTCTGCTGGCTTCTAGTATGAATGGCTCTGTAGTCACTTAGATAACATAGCAGGTTTTGGCAGCAGCAGTTTTAAGAAACCTGTTACAAAAGGGAGTGTCCGTGCTGATGATATAGTGCTAATATGAAAATGACTTCTAACAACTATGTTAAGTCTCCAAGCTCTGTGTGCTCTGTGTTTTCCATGGTAAAGGTCTCATGAGCTGGCAAATCAGGAAGTTAGTAAAGACTACAACTTTAGAGACACATCTAGGACCTAGAGAGAGGCTTGCAGAGTGCTAAAAGCAGCCAACTCTCAAGCTTGACTGCGAAGCTGCAGGTCTGCAGGCTGGGACTGTAAATAACTAATGCCTGCCTTTGCAGACAATGCACCAAGCAGGACACACAGCACCACCTCTGGCCCAGCAGACAGCCCTGCCTCTGGGTGCTCACTAATCATCACAAAAGAGGAAACTGAAAACTAAGTTTCATATAATGAATAGGAAATACAAGACACCTTTATTGTGACCTCAGTGGTGTTGATGTCTTTAAAACATCAGCAAGCACACCTACGGGACTGCTATTTTTAATACAGTGAAATAAAGATTATGAAAAAGGATATTTAAATGCTGCATTTAAAGTATGAGAAATATGAAAGACTTTCAGTATTTTAAGTTCCTTTCTGCTTCGATACACTGTATATGTGGCACTACCATGGAATGCATGGTGTTACCAAATAGAAAATAAAAATTGCAGACAAAACCCACAGTGGTAGACATTAAGAAATACTAAACTTAGTCTCGCATCATTAATTTTTTTAAGACAAAAAGAGCATAAAGCTCACAGAATTTGAAGTGAAAATATATACAGTAAGGCAAAAAGAGACGTTTCTATCAGAACTGGAAACCAGACAGAGAGCTTGGTCAGAACATGTATAATCTCTGCTGTCATAACAAAAAACTAATGGTGACAAGCAATCTATACCGGAAAAGAAACATGCTGAAATGCATGCTGTAAATAAATATATGTCAAGGAGGATACAAACGAAACACAATTTTAAAAAGAGAGCAAAATCTCTGCAAAACAGTCCAAATTGTTTCTGGGCTAGAAGTGACCCTTCCTACATCTGCTAGCAGATCTGACAGCTCCAGTTGCCAGGATAATATATCTAGTATAAAGAAGGATTTTCAGAATCATAGTAATAATCTTTTCACAACTATCAACACCCACAGAATTCACTTTTTGACATCCACACAGACAAACATAAAGGAAATAGGATTTCCTTATAAGTAAAATGGCAATATCTCTAGTTATGACTGATTCCATGCTAAAATCATGCTAAGACAAATTGTGAAAGCATTATTACCTACTCAAAACTAAAGAAAAATGAAGTTTGTTCTGTAATTTGACAAGTCTTGTCCACAATTTATCTTCTGGGAAACCCAAACATAATATTATCTGCATGTCTATTCCTGAGAACCCTGAAACCAAAAGTTTTCAGATGTCTAAATCAGGAAATGTTTTAATTCTCTGTACAAATACTAAGTCTTGGTTTCTGCACACCTTTCATTATAGTAATTACAACTGGTATGATGACTTGGCTCTCTTTGACAAATATACACCACCCCTTCCTACATGTATTTCCACAGATGCACTGTCACAGCAATTCTGTTGTTATCATGGTCTTAAAGCATATTTTGAGACTTCAAACAAAATCCTAAAACCTGAGTTGTATTTGCAGTACATCTGTCACACCAAACATGTCTCAGAACTTGGCTCCAACAGCTCATTACTTACACAAAAACAAAATATTACCTCTCTCAGGCAAGCAGTCAATAGAATCATTCACCAGCATGGAAACGTATGTACTTATTTTCAAACAGGATAGCCACAAAATTAATAACGTTTTACCACAGCTTTGTTTTTAAAGCAGACATAATTTCTTCAAAATGGTACTAGTCCATTTCTAAGACAAAATTCACTGTTCAATGTTCATAATCTGTTTTTAAGACAACAGTCATTAATTAAAAAGAAACCCAACCAACCAAAATAAAACAAAAACCAGCAAAAAAAAAACCAAAATGCCATCATTATCTAAAGTCTGAATTTTTTTCAGTCTTCATTATGACTTGTACTGTAAATCCAGATGTAGCTTCAGACACACATAAAGCCAGCTCGTTTTCAGTAAGAGTCTTTTTAAGACCATGCCTTTATCTAATGCTTCCTAGTGTTCCCAGACTAGAATATATAATAGGAAGAAGCAGTTCCTTCACAACGCAAAGGCTCAAGAGTCTGAGAAGACTGAAGAAGAACAAGAAGAAAACCAGCAAATCATGGCTATTTTAGTGAAGACTTGTCTGAAACAATCAGAACTAAACTAAAAAAAGTCTCCTCAGGAACTAATCAACTAGGCAGATAACATTAGTTATGTTCTGGCAGACTAAGCTGGAAAACCCTTCCAGCAAGATGCTAACACAATGAAGACATGGTGCCACTCACTTTGGCCAAGGCAGGCTTATTGTCATTATTCTGCTCAGACTAGACTTGACACAAGGAAAGGCGGAGCGAAGTGATTACCAAGACAGCCTTGAATACTTCTAGAGTGCGTGATTCCTCTCTCTGTGCCAGAGGAAGTTTCTGAACAAAGAAAAATTATTTTATGACAATGGAATATATCCAGTACCAAGACTCTTGACAACAGACAGTCTGAAACTATTAAGCAAACATTTTCAGGAGCGTTGAGAGTTTGAATGGATATTCTGTGACCTTAGGAGAACTAAGACGATCCCAGAAAAGCTCAACATTTTGCTAATGATTCAATATAAAATAGCCTTCCAGGAACATTTAATATCATAAAGCAAGAAACAAGTGATCACAAGTCTCCAAAAGAGGCATTTAAGTTATTATCATGTAGACCTTAAAACTGCTTAACATGAGATTAGTCTATTTCAAATTCAATTAATATATGGCCCCTTCAAAATTAAGACTTTCAAAAACCCTAAGAAATGCATGATCTACCATACCATGAACTCTTTCCAATTTCAGCAGATAATTTGCTGATCTATCACAATTTCTTAACTGGTAAAGAACAATTTCAAATCATAGATCTTAAATGCTATTTTCAAGGACCTACATAGTTGGATGATCATCAAGATGGTTTTGTACAAGTAAATCTGGACAGATGAAGATCTAATTGCTTGGTATCTACCACCATTCCATTAAACCACATGTGAGTGGAAAGAATGACACAGAAAAGACAGAAGAAGAAACAGCAGCTTAGAGACCAAAAGAAAGTTTATTTGTAAAGACCAACAAAGACTTGACAATAGCACAGTTCTTAAAGCCTGTAAAAACTAACCCCACATGTCGCAAAGCATGTGGCAATGGCTACCACAGCAGAGCATTCAGAACAGTGGTGGACAGGCCTCCAGAACACAGACCTCTGGTTCTCACCCCGTGGTTACGGCGAGTTCCGATGTTCCTAGTGGTTCTTAGTTTACATGTTTTATGTTTATTGGTTCAGTAGTTCTCCACCCAGTTTTATGTATAAATTCATGTTTATGCACTTCCCTTAATTGCCTGTGTATTAGTTCTAGAAAGTTCTCCCTTCTTTGATGCCCCATTGGTTGGTTCATGTAACTCCCTCCCTTAAGTTATCCCTATTGGATATTCCTCTGTTGTCTCCTCCTTCTCAGTTGATCCCCATGGGTTGTTTCCCTCTGTTCCACCCCTGTATAAAATGCTGCGTTCTGTCTCACTGCCTTGTCTTTGTCCCTGGATGCTCTGCCTGCAATAAACCAGCTGGAACCTGCACAAAGACCCCTCTCTCATCCTTTGCCTCTGCCGATGCTTTTACACCACCTTTGTTTGGGGCTCACTCCTTGCGAAGGAGCCAGCTTTCCCTGCAAGCTGCAGCTGACAGGTTCTCCTGCAAGCAGCAGCTGAAAGCTTTCACTCCTTGCTGCAGCCAGCCCCTGCCTCCAGCAGCAGAAACCAAGGACATCTGCAGCTAGGTGTTGTGCTCCCTCGGGCAGCCCCAAGTGTCACCCACAGTTACAAGTGGAGAAACTGATGAAGTCAGGGTAATTTTTTTTCTTTCAGGGAAGTCCTAAGTTCTCTCGTGGGAGCTCCAAGCTCTTTGATGACTGCTGGAGCAGACTACAATGAGGCCATACACCTTTGGACTGTAACGTGTACATGCAAAGAGTGCTGCTACTGAAAGAAGCAGAACTGTGGGCAGAAATAAAAGCTGTGAGTGTTCTTTTTCAACTGAATATAGAAAGCAAAACTTAATAAAATATGTGAACTCTTCTATAACTTCCATGGAAACAAGCATGCCGTATTCACCTCGAAGAACCTGTGACAAACCTTTGTGGCACAGTATCCAGCACAAATCCTTTACCATTTCATATGCATATCTCTGCCTGTATTTGCACAGCATGCTCTTGTATTAGTCTAAAAAAGCAGTGCTCATGACAGAAATATACAGAGGCTAAGTTTCTTTTTAAAAATTAAAATCTTATCTACTCAGAGAGTCTTTAAATGAAATAGAATTCTGAATTCTTCCTCTGTTTTGGGAGGGTTCACTGAAGCTTTAGAGCCAAAAAAAACCCGCATGGAAATTATTAAACTGAAACAAAATTGCACTACATTGCCTTTCACAATAATTATAATTGAGGTATTGTAAGACTAACTAGCATTAGGCTCTTCTATAAATTAAAATATTTTGAGTGAGTAAGTCACAAAATACTACGGATTCTTTCTGCAGGAAAAAACCTCTTCATACAAGAACACAGAATAAGAAATGCACAGATACAGCCCAGAAATATTAAGATATGTAACCAAATTCAAACCTAACAGAAGAAACATCAGTGGGATAAAACCATATGAAAATTAATTTTGTCACAGTAATGTGCAATGGGAAAAGACAGCAGCGACTACTTCAATGTATTTCTCTGAAATAACAGAGCTCCCTGAAGTCACAGGAAGGACAGATGCAGGTACCTTTTTCTCCCCCATGTATCTTTATGTAGAGAAGCTGATCTATGTCATGTTTGCTTTCCAGAAGCAGATATAAACACAAGAGGTATGGACAAGATGAAGGCAGCATACACATATAGCAAGGTAACTCTGAGCTCATCGTGCTCTTGGATCCCCAATGACTGCACTACCTGAACATACATGATAACAGGATATGAAGGGAATAGAAGGTCATTATAAAGCTAAAGTGACAGATTCACCTGATAAAACAGAGATGAACATGGGTCACTGGCCCTCAGACAAAAAACATTCATGCCAGCATTCAGTTGAACTTACAAGAAATATCTGAATTTTGGCAAGTTTGTCTGCAAAGTGATACTATATCCTGAAGAGATCTGTTAAGAATAAACCACATTAGAAAGCTGAAGCAGTGACCACTGAGCAAACTTCAGATACCTAAGGAAGTATTAATGAGGTGCACCAAAAGCTGAGAAATTGCTGTTAAGAGTAAAATGTAGACACAATTAAATCTAATCACTTTGAAGTATGTTAGAGATAGCAGGCTAAAGAATTTAAAAGTAATTCAGACTTTAAAATCTGTACTCAGATATGAATGTTCAAATATTGTAAAGTGCTTCCATTTAGAAACTAAGATAAAAGAGAACCCACTTGCACAGAGGGTACTTGAGAGTGACTTACAGATCACACATGCACAGTGAGTTACTCTCATGAATGTGTTTACAGAGCACACACTAGAAGAGAGTTTATAGAAAACTAAGATATTAGATCTAAATTTAAAAATATGTTTATTGTTATTCAAAGCTAAGTTATTCATTATTCAGCCTACATGTTAGTAGACAATATTCTCTCACTTCCTCTGGGTTTTCTCTAAACTCATCTGGATTTCTTTCTGTGTATTTCTGAGTAATCAAAAGTTATAAGCTTGATATCTCTTGAGTTAAAAACATCCCTAGGGTTCTTCCTGTTCCTTTTGTATATATTCTTTCTTTTAGTGAGTCTCTAAACCAAGGATTAAAGAAAAAATCAAATGAGATTATTTCAATCACAAAGAATCAGAAATTTTATTTTTTCCAATGTACTAAGCAAACATAACACTTAAGACACCAGTTGATCCAAGCTGGTGTTAATAAGGTTAATGTTGGGCATTCCTTCAGTAGATGTGCAAATTCAGGACTATTGTAATGAAGCAAAAGTCAAAAACATTCACCTCACCTTTCAAAGAGGAAAATTATTCAAAAAACTTCATTTAAATTAAATACCAAAAGAAACCTAAAGAAACCTAAATATACTGACAAGACATTCATAAATAGAACTGTTAAGGAATTTTCTGACTAAACTGAAAATAAAAGTCTGTCAAAATTTAAAGTGTTTTCAGAAATACCACCAATTCAACAAGTTTTCATCAGTGCACTGGCAGAGTACCCACCAGGGCCTGGCTGGCTCCTGGCTGGGACCCAGGCTCCTGCAACTCTGGCCAGCCATAATAAGTGAGGTTTTCTAAGAATCAGGGGATGGAAAGTCCTCAGAGCCCTACAAGAAAGTGCCAAAACCCTGAACGGGAGCTAAGCTGAAGCATCAGAGACTCCAGACTGAGCATGGTGGAGTCAGGAGCCTGGACAGTAGGATATGCCAGCCCCAACACCAACACAGCTCTTCCTGCACCTGAAGCGATGCAGAGTGAGGCCCCAAGAGCCTCAGCTGAATTCATTGCTGTCAGAGCTTTCAGATTTCATGCACCAATCCTGGAAGCCTTGGCTTTCCAGCTGTGCTGGTAACCCAGGCTGCACAGACACATAAGCTCACTGGGAAATTTCTTTACAACAGGCATGCCTTTTTTTGAGTTACACTTAAAAATGTAAGTCATGTCTTTGAATATGCCATGACTCCATAGCATGTTCTAAGTGGATTTGTTTTAGATTTAACTACTCGGCTCAGGAATTGCTAAGCAATATAGCTATGATGCCACTAGCTGACCATGCAGTTAACTACCCTCTTCCTGGGTGCAATTTATTCTGCTACATAACCAAGAAGTGGTTAACTGCTCTAACACTGATTTGACCAGATAATTGCTTCTTCTGGACTGGATTTCTCTCTCTTGCTAATTAACACAGCATAGCTAAACCAAGAATACATCACACTTACCAATAAAGGCAAAACCTTGATGTGTAAAGGTGAGGCTATTTTTTTTTTTTTCTTGACAGAATAAAAATACAGATGGAAAAAGCATGGAATTTTCAGACAGGTGTGAGGGGAAATGAATGGTAGCTGCACTGTTTAGTGCAGAGAAAATATATATGATGTGTCAACACATGGCAAAGTGTGAAGAATGTACGCCTGCACGTATAAAAAAATATATGTATTAACAGTACTAAGCAGTTTGCAGTTAAAGGAGTGGCTATTGTAGTATCTGTTAAATCCATAAGAAAATCCCCAGTTGCTCTAAGGTTTGGTTAAATTTTAACTTCAAATTAGTCTAAAGATACTCCTTCCAATCCTACCAACTTCTTTATTGTAAAGAAGAAATCATAGCCTAGTGATTATACCCTGTGGGACCCCTGCTAATGCCCTAAGTACTTCTGGTTTCCTAGTAGACCAATTTACAGGTCTTGCTTAGGGCTTGAAATTAGTCTTTATCAGTGAGAAAAATAACAGGCATGGAGAAATTCCCTAAAAATTCCATTAATTAGTCTATGGAAAAAGAATATCATTGCATAGTATCAAACAGAATTTCCTACTTAGCCCACGATATTTCTGTACATTTTCTAAAAATCATACATTTAAATCCTTATAGCAATATAAATTGATATCTTGTTCAGATAGGATAGTTGGGAGCACTATAGTAGTGTCTGGGACTTAAGATTATTTTATTATTTTAGGCAGATAAAGTTTGGGGGTTCGTTCTGTTTCATTGACTTGTTTTGTTTGTTCTTCCACTTTATTATTTCCTAGGACCCTAAAATTGTGACTGCTTGACAGAGACACTTGGTTCTGGGCACTTGCTTTCCCTCATTATCTCTGAAGGGAAAAAAAAAACTTCTTTTGTTCCCCTTATCGCTTCACTACCTTATCCAAATATTCATTTATCTTTTAAGAAGGAAAAGATAACTGAAATCATGCAGAAACTGTGCCGTATATATTAAGAAAAACATTATCATTCAGGCAAAGTGCTAAGTATTCAGATAATAAAACCTAATAATTCTATTTCTAGGGTTTTCCATTTCATGTTTTTTTTCATTTTCAGCTTAACGTGAGCAATTTAAGACACAATTTTTTGACATAAAAGAAACATTTTCTGCACAAAACTTTGGTATTATATTACAAATAATTTATCTGCATTCAGTTGTGATGGTTTTATACAATATCATTAGCAAAAAATAAAATAAATGGTCCCATTTCAGATGGTGTGAACCAACAGAGCTCTTCTGACTCCCATGGAGTTCTGCCAATTTCCACACTGGCTGACAGTTTGGACCTTAAAACTATATCATAAAAGTAGAAAGAAATAATTTTCAAATTTTCTCCCCCTAAATAATGAAATCCCAAAGAAACAAAAAGCCTTCTATCCAAACAATTTTAAAAGAACGTGATAAATTATATCTATTTGCCAGTAACTGCATCTGAGATACATTACTGGCAAGGTATCGATGTCAGAGGTGAAAAATTTGTATTGTATTAAATGCAATGAGGCTTTTTGGTTTGAGAATTTTTTTTTTTTAACTTGATTATTTGATTAATTTTTCCTTTCTTCTTGTCCATAATGAAGTGAAAATTCTCCATTCCCATGAAACACACACAATTGTTTTCTTTTCTCATCCCTGTCCATATGGTATGACAAGCTTGGATCCAAAACATTTTCTCATGAGTGAGGGTAAATGCCTGATCATTACTTTGAGCATGTGGTGGCATTTTTTATTGTTCTTCTATTTATAAATGCTTTTTGAGCATTTATTAAATTACATAGAACATATATCCAGCCTTGTTCATATATAGAGCAATCAGGTATTCTATGTGCTCTGCTTTGCCAAATTGCACAGGTATAACAATCGTTAGAGTCACCCTCAGCAATGGCATTTGGGAATTGTTCAAAATAAAGTGTATTATACAATCTTAATTCCTTATTAAATTTTAAAACTGGAAATATAATAATTTTGATTTCCAATTTTAAAATATTTCAATACTTCAATATTTCAAGCAAACACTGTGTCTGTCCTCAACACATGATATGCACAAGAATTCTCCACCAGCTCTGCTCTGTGTCACTTATCCTCTCCTGAGCTCATCACCTTTCACAGGACAGAACCTGGCCCAAGAATAATGAGACTTGGTGTGGTAAAGATCCAAGGGGCCAAAGGGTACCAAAACAACAAGCTGCATCCTATAGTACACTGAAAAATAACAAAAAAGAAAACCCTACCAATGAACCAGCAAGTCCAAGTTGTTTTTTATTTAAAAAGTATGTCAGGACTTCTCTTCAAGGGTTTTCTAGTCAAACTGATAGACAAATAACTTTGGGGCTATATGTAAAGGCTCTGAGATGATTCAGTGTAAACTCTCAAATCAAGTGACATTTGTTAAATGCGAGCGACAGAAGCATCATATGATAATCTGGAATGATGACAATCAGGGTTACTGCACATCATTAATTATTAGGCACCTGCTTTAGTAGGAAAAGACTCCTTGGTTTCTGTGCAGTCAATATAAAGACTCTGGTGGGTCTCTTGGAGACTGTCCTTCACTCTCAGCTGGCAGTAAAAGGAACCTGGGGCACAGGTTAGCCAGGCGAAATAGGTGGATCACACTGGATTGTGTGAATTTTCCCTTTACATACAAAAATTTATAGATTTTAATTTAAAGAGCAGCTGCCTATTTTTTTCAGAAATCAGGCAGAAGGTGAGAAAAATGGTTAATGGCAACGGCTTGGGAAAAGCGATTTTGATGCTGCAGGCAAAATTGTCAGCTCATCTAAACCAGCATAGCACTTACTCTTTCAGAGAGCTCTGCAGACTTGTGGAAGCCCAGAATCTGGCTATAACACAGCCAGGGAAAACTGTGATTAACAGTTAATCTGGGAAGATAGCTATTGGGAAGAAGTGCCTGAAGAGAAGGCAGATCCACTTTAGGTAAATTCTAAATTGTTCATCTTTAAGGTAAATGAGTTCTACATTTCTAGAAGTGAGGACCAAGCAGTGGTTTTGGGGCTGTCCTTCCATGTCGCTTTTCTAGATACGTTCAAAGTGTAAATTCATTCACAAGAATGACTTTTGCCTGATGGATTTCATGGGCCACCATTCTATGTCTATGCCTAAGCAAACAATGCTGCAAAAGAAAAACTTTTATAGGCTCAATCACACCCAAAGAAAAGCATCAGAACCTGTAAATCAGCAAAATGGGAATACATCCATGCCTTTATTTTTCCGATCTGGTGTAAGTACTGTGCATTAAAATGCAAAGATACAAATTGTGTGTACAGGATGACCCAAGCAGACTTCATCAGAGAAGGAAAAAATCTTTGTAAGTAAAATCTATGGGTCAGGTATAACTAGGGAACACAATGCACGTACTCCCCTCTGCCAAATCTTCATCTGCTCCCCACAACAATGCAATGACATCAAATCAGAGTCACCTAGAAGGTTATTTCGCACCCCTAATTTCTGTCTTTTTTTCTTAAGTTAAATTCATGCCTTTGGGAAGTATATTTCCATACCTAAGGAACAACAATTTCAGGAGGCATATTACAGATAAGTAACAAAGATATTAGCAAACATCTCCAATCAGAATGAAAAGGAGTTAGATCTTTGAAATAATGTTTTAAAACAAAACCAGTTAATTTTTCCAAAGGCCCACAGCAATTTCAGGGCAGCTGCCATCAAGAAGTGTCAGACAGGCTGTCAGAAAGTAAATGTACCTTCTGGCTGTGAAGACTGCTGGTCCCTAAGGAAGCCATGACACCAAAATTATTTATATTTGAGAAAGAAATCCTTTTTTATTATTATCTTTCATTAAAACAGCAATGTATCATCACAACATAACTGTGCAAGTCCTTAGTAGTAGTAATTCATATTACTGAATCTCAGAAGCAAAAACCTCCAATATCAAGACAAGTTTTACAGGGTGAATTTCTCAAGAGCTTAGTTCACTGGTTTGATATCTGCAAGCCAGACCTATTTAGGTTTACACTCAGTGTCTGACATGTTGAAGATTTTATTGCGTTCAGAAACTGGCAGAGTACATACTGAGAAAAATGTGCAAGAGGCAAGTGGAGAGTGTGTTGGCAGATTCTTAGTTCATTTAAGGTTAAAAGAACAGCACTTAGACATCTCAGTCTATGCAGAATTCTTAACTTTCAATTCAGACAAGTATTAGGAATGACCAAATTCCTAATAGGAATTAAAAGGCTTAAGAAAGTAACTTTTTTCTTTTTAAGTATGAGCTTTTTTCTTATCCTGTTTTGCTTTAAATCTCCATTTCTCGCTATAGTCCACTGCAATTCTATACATAAATTCTAAATATACGAATAATCTCACTATTAGGTGATTGTGTTAACCACACTAGAGCTGGCACAGGAAAGGAAGGGAAATTGTTGTAAATAATTTTCTTAAATTGAAAACAATTGCTATTATTGCTAAAATACTACCTGAACATTTTGGTTTTTGCAAAGAGTTGTGCAGTATTTTGACAAGGACAAGTTCCGTCTTAAGTTTTGTAAGAAATTTTTTTCTTGTAAGCAGGCCAAAATATACCACACAAATATTGCCCCTCTTTGGTACAGAACTCTGGCAACACACAGCTCACATCTTGGACAGATCCTGGAAATGCAGAGGAGCGTGAAAATGAAAAGTAATGAGGGTGGGGGGAAGGAGACATTCCAAACTTTTCAAGCTTCAAGAAATGTTAAGTTTGGGTCCAGTTCAAGTTTTTGGTGAAGATTTAACTCAGTTTTTATTTTCTTCAAAATGCCTGAACACCCTCAGGGAGTATTCTCTTCCTAGAGAGCTCTTGGAAAACCATATTTTTTCACTGACAAAAGGATCAGCAAATGAACCCTGATGCCGAAAGTTGGAAGCTAAACCAGTTACTGTGGCAAATCCCATTCCCATGTTTGTTCCTCAAAAAGGTTTTTTTTCTTCACAATGATTTTAAGAGATTATGCAGTACTTGTCTATTTAGTGAATCCTCATATTTCCAAATGAAAGTGACACTTTTCTATTATACTACATGAAATGAAGCAAAAATTACTTCTCTGTGCTTTAGTTTCAAAGACTCTTACACACTGAAGTTGTTCCTTTAAAACATATTTTCTAAAGACATTTACAGCTAGAAATGTGCTGCTGATCCAAAACATCAAGAAAAGGAACAGAGGAAGAGGGAGGATCTCTGAATAATTTAAAGCAGCCTCCTCATTCAAAAGTCATTCTCTTTTTAATCTCTCACACTTTGTAGCCAGAGACTTTATGCTGGGTCTGGCAGAAAGTCAGGAAACAATATATCTGCAGCTTTAGAACAGGATGAAAAGAAACAACAAAAGGACAGGAGACCCACTACAAGTTGTACTTCCACACAAAGTTTGTTTTCCAGATATTTTTCTGCATCCACAGGTAAAATCCTCTGCTTGAGGGTAGAATTTCTCTCCACCACATGCCCTCTACCTACACAGGGCAATGAGTATGCGTGCACATGCATGTGCATGAGGACACACAGTCTGCTGTGCTAGAACAGATGTCTTTGATTAGCCATTGATATTTGTGTCATTTTTTATAATGAGTTCTACTGGAACAAAAAATTGAATGAAAATAAACTATCTGCATCATTAACAAAGACAACAATTAATAAACAATTGAGCCAGGCCAAAATTCCCCTATTCAGAATTTATGAAAACAGTCTTTAACAAATTCTAATACTTCCTCTTTTTTCCATAGTCACTTTTGAAAAGTCCAGAATGGCTCATTTTAGAGGATCTCTTAATGAATCCAGTAAGGAAGGCCACTTGTCTTGAAGGAATACTTCACAAAGATCCTTGGAAGAATCAGATAATACAAAGAAGAAAAACTTCCCAGACATTGTCAATTTGGAAGATGCATACAGTAAACTCATCCAGTATTAGCAGTGCCTTAAATTATTGACTGTTTCAACCCTTAAGTCCAAAAGTATTCTCAAATCTTGGCATATTATTTACCATTTGCAAAGGACTTTTTTGTGCTCGCCTGCTTCCCCCTCCATTTTCCTCTTCTTCCACAGTATTTTTAAATGAAATTCATATGAACAAAAGTGATATCACAACCACAAATTATTTTCTTTTGCTTTGAATTAGCACTAAGAACACAGCAACATCCCATCAACAGTAAGCTTCTGAGAGACCACCAACAAACATTCATGAACTACAGTGTAACAGTCACTAAAACCTTCAATAATTGTTATGGAATTCTGTTCCAGTACAGAAATGATCAGACAATATTTCCCAAGGAACCTGTGGCTTTATTCTCAAAATTGAAGCAAAAGTTTTCTAAGAATAGAGACCACTTGTGTGGCCTCAACTCCATCTTCCATTAGAGCTTTCAAATAACTTTTGTAAAAGGCTGACTGTGAAGTTCTAAGCGCACAAGTCACTTCTGACTGTCACTGCTCATGACTACAATTAAAGGCACCTCCACAGACAGCCATAATCAATGTGAATGTAAAACGGAGGACTGGATTTCAAATCTCTCCTAGCGTCACTCCCCTTGTACAGTTATCAGTTGTACAGTTGTCAGTGAAAACAGGAAAGAAACCAAGAAATTCAAAATACAAAGCAGATAGATAACTAGAAAAAAAGAAAGAAGTATGGCAGCTACAAGCATTTCACAGGTATGTCTGCTGTTATAAGCACATACCTGAGCCTAAGCACTGCAGTATGAGGAGGTACCAAAGGAGAAAAGCAAGCTTGCAACCTGGCAAACCTTCTTTTAAATCTCTACAAACCAATATAGAAAAGTGCATTACTGTCAGACAACATATTCTCCTGAAGTCATGGCAGTCTCGAATCCAGTCAAGACTAACTTGGAGCACTCTCCAACCACACTCCAGTGGAACTTCCACTGCCCAACATGGCAAGCCAGTCCACCAGATGTAAGAATTGGAAGAATAGTTTAACTGCTCATAGTACATGCTACTTGTCACTGCATAGCCATTGAGAATGTCAAATAGGGCTATGTAGTCTCAAAAAAATTCTAGTTGAATTGAAAATACAGTGTTATGTAATCACTTTCACATCCTCACGCACTTTAAGATGGAGAGAGTGACTTTGTATGGTAAATCTACGAACAAAGAGGAAAAGAATAACTAAAAAGGCTTGTGGGAGAAGCAATCTTCAGTGATGACTCAATTGCTGTAGCAAATTCTAAAAATTGCACTGTTTTAAGGTGGCACACTCAATAAAAAGCCAAAAAAGTATTATAAGGACAAGAATGAAGGTTACAAATTTTCACTCAATATATAATGGAAAACATTGTATAGAACATAAAATTGCGTCCACGAAGCTCTTAGTCCCTACATTTTAATCTAATATAAAGCTGAAATTTATCATCATACTCTCAGTAATTAGTTTGGGAGAGGAAACTGCTAGCAAGTGCAACAATGTAGGCATCAAATATCCAAAGTATCTTGCTGTTGCCATCTTTGTCTACTATTTTATACTAATTTAATGATGCCAAATAACAACAAAAACTTCTTGAAATCCTTTAAATAGCAAACTAGCAAACCTTTGACATTGAATTAGTACAACTAAAACCAGCAAGTCAACTGGTATGTGTAGGGTAAGCAGTTACTCACATGCCATTTCCATAACTGGGGTATAGTTTTAATCTTGGAAAACGTTTTCTTTCATAGTAAATTTGATACAAGTTTAACATATTAAAGTTTTAACAACACAGTAAATTCAGGGACAGCAGAATGTGGGCTGCACATCAAGCATGACACAACACTACAAAAAAAAACATTAATGGGGGATGTCATATGGTAGCCAGTAACGATGAAAGAGGAATAGATAGAACCCTAAATTTCAGTTGAAATTTTCAAATAACTAGATACCACTAAAGCTGCATGCAACAGGGAGATACCCTGATCCAAAGGGTAATTTTGCAAGGCTGAGGTTCATTCATTGTTCCTGGATATGTTCCCTTTTGCACAAAACCCTGCTGTGCTGAGAGTAGTTGAGGACTCTATTTTTGTTTTTCTCTGAAAAACAATAAGAAACAAAATAAAACCACAAGTTGAAAGAATTTGAGTTTGCAGGGGATTTTGTGGGCACCTGAAATCTGAAACTGAACAAAAGACTAGAAGCATTTGCAAGAGGTTTTGCATTGTACATATTCTTCCCAAAGTAGTTCCAAACACTAGAGTGGTGCATTGTCAGGCCCACAGTTAGGAAATAAAACTAAAGCAGTTGTTAAAGACTTACACAAAGAGTTAGCCCAGCAAGACATAGTCTACTACACAAGTTCTTAGGCTCTACAATCAATAATACAATGAAAAATAACAGCTCCTTCACTTTTAGCCATGCTACTTAACCAGACATCTCTATGTCCCATTCATCTTAAAGCACATAATTGGCTTTTCAGACCCCATCTGTTTTGTCAAAATCTAGCTAAAGATTTTTATAAATAGAACAATAAGTTGTTAACTGTAAATACATACACTGAATTTCAAAGGATCTGTGTGGCAAAAATTCGGAAACATTATTTATTAATTTTCTATTTCTATTTAAATTATCGTGGTCTTATGTGTAAAAAGTAAAATCAAGCTACGCTCCTGTAACAGTAGAAAGATTGTCTTTTTAAGCAAATTAATATCCATCTCACATTGTGGATTCAGCTCCTCACAAACAATTTAGTCAAATAACAATATTAGTCACAAATTTAAGAGCTTAGAAACTACAAATTACTAAAAGTAAAATCCCCAAACTATTGGAAGTATGCAGGATGAAAGGGAACTTTATTTATTTTTATTTTATGCTGGAAACTTACAGGTACTAAAGTCAAAGTTTATATTCACAAGAAATTAATTTATGAATTTTATACATTGTTTGCAAATATTCCTTTTACTAAATCCTTTCACTAATAAGTGACTTTTCCAACCACTGGTAGAATTCCTGAAATACTCAAGGAACTTCCACTGGAAATACTAGTAGACTTTTCAATGTTGATTTGCTGAAATGACAAAATAAAGAATTTTCTCTATAATGCCCTTTCTCCCCACATACCGCTTTTGTGTATAGATGATATATGATCAGTATTTATTATTAATATTGTTATAAACACCTATTTGTAAGATATATTAACACACCTTTAGGGAATCTATGACTTTCAGAAACACAAAATGAACCACAACAAATAGAAGTGACATGCAAATGAAAAGTCATCCCATCTTGAGAAACAGATCCATACACAACTGACCAAATAACACAGATGCAAAGGAAATCTTTAGTTTTGTGCCCTCACCTGGAAACACTACCCATCTACCCTTGTCAAACAGAAAAAGAAGGTCAGAATGTCCTGTGAAACCCCTTTTCACAGTCTCTCTGAAGATACCCCTCTTCCTTCCCAAGACAGGTTACTATTTCTAAACATTCTCACAATACATTATAGAACAACTGGTGAAATTTAACTAAATTTAATCTTCATGTGTCTTTGGGACTGGGATCCATCAGCAAGATGTCAACACTGTCCCCCAGTTAATACATCAGCTGGCCACTATCAGGAATGCTCTATGGATCACTCAGAGAGGAAGTAAGAATAGTGAATTCATTCCACTTTGTGGTGGTGAAAGTAGCTGTGTGTGAGCACAACAAAGGAGTATGTGATCCAGGATCTGAAAGTCACAGAGTAAACATCCAGGAGGATTATCTGTTTTCTATTACACCACTTTGGGTTGTATTAGTATAAAAGACAATTCAATTTTGTCCAGTAACTTTTATATTGAGCAGAATAATTTACGTTTTGCTCAACATTTTCCCAAGAAAGCATCTGATCATGATTTGAATACATGAAGCACACAGATACCACTCCACTTGTAAGTTGTTTCATGGGGCAGTAAGTGCCATTTAACATTTGTCTCATTTCAGCTGCCAGTCCATTATTCTAACTACACCTTTACAATGTTCTACTTTTTTCTGCACAGTGAGTGCCTTCTAAATTTCTTTTTTTAAACAGTTATACACATTAGGCTTTCTACAGCTCTTGTCATAAACATTTTCTTCACTATTGGTATAATCTTGGTAGTTCTGTATCACCTTTTACCTCTATGCATCTTTTAAGTGATTTCAAAACAGTATAGGATAGTCTGCTAATGCCATTTTACAGAGATTAAAAATCTTGTGTATTTCCTGCTTGTATTTTAATGGATGACACGAGCCTCCTTATCACAACTCTAATCTAGGGGCTCACAGTCAGATGGTCACCTACACTAACTATCTCCTCCACCAGAAGCCCCCAGTTTTCAGACCACCACTCTCCATTATCTCACCTTGTTCCTAGTTATAAACGGCATCAGTTGGGATTAATGCACATTTTGTTTTAGAATATTATAGTAGCAAATTATACGAAAGATTCCAGGTGATTGTCCTCATCCTGCTTCTTTCCCAGTTTGTCAGTCTTTTAGGCATTGTGTATTTCATCAGCAGTGGTATCACTAAGATACAAACATAGCTTGTAATTTGATACATGAAGCACACATTCCACCGTAAACTTATTCCACCATTCTGACTGCCCAAATTAAATAGAGGAAAACCTTTGTATAAGCATACTCAGTTGCTCTTACTGGTTAAATCATAGCAAAGCCATGAGAAATTAGTCATCAAGACTGGAAATAAAGTAGAGGCAGCAGTGAACTCTCATTTTTTATTTTTAATTACTAAGTGAGGAACACAAACACCTATTGGTTTTGTGGCTCTTGGGCATAGTCACATCAATAAAATTCTTTAATTTGGGAGTCCACTAGGTCTTTCCTTCAGTACCTGGTATACATTGCTCATTTTGACAGTGTATTTGTTTCACGTTTGCTTTTGAGCACATAATAATCACTTCCTCCTCTGCGTTCTGCTTTTGTAAATAAAGCAGAAAAAGCAGTTTTGTTTGACTGAAAGAGAAGTTTTTCTCAGTAAATTTCTTTAGGCACATAAAATAGCAGTATTTTCCTGAGTTTCTGTTGTATGCAGATTATTTGTTTATTTAAATCAAATCTGAAATACAGTATGTAATTAAATAACCTGTAACAATAACTTAATTTTGGAATTCCTTTCTGAAGTAGTTAGGGTAAAATTAAAAGAAAAGATGGGGAATGTCAAGGCCAGAGTCATTTTAAAACTCTACTCTCATTTAAATAAAGAGCAAATTAAGAGATACAGAAATTTAAACCATTTATAATTACGAAAAATATGTTTGTTAACACAAAAATTACTACAAAATATGTTGCTCAATGGCTAGAAGTACTGCACAGCAACACTGCAGTTTCACGAGGTGTTTAAGTCAGTCTGTGTATGGGTTTCCAATGGGTCGATCTGCCACCCCTACCCTTTTCTGCCCCATGCTGTGTATAAGCTCCACTGCATATGGCCATGACATCAGTACTATCATCTGAAAATTATTTTCCCTTCTTTTTGGCACAGTAATTTCTCTGGCAGATCACCGGGTAGTGATGTAGTCCACTCAGCAGTAACATGACCAATACAGCAAATACAGGGGAGCAGCAGGAGCATCTAGCTCGGGAAATGAGTAATCGCCCTTTGCCAGAGTGGTCTCTGGTCAATAGGTAAATTAAGCTTACTACAACACTGCATTTGTAGGGAAGGAAAAAAAATTATTTTTTTTTTTTAAAGAGAACAGCAAAAGTAACTCCTAAATAACAAAAATGCAGGTGAGTTTCAAGAAGAAAGATTAATTTCATTTAAAGCTCCTTGTGGACTCCAAATGAATGAGGCTATAAAAAGAAATATGCTTCACCACAAAAAATTTCCTCTCAGCAATGCACTGTATAAGAAAGATATGAAGAAAGATGTACTCACTTTACAAACTAAACAACATAATCCACTTTTGAATAACACTGTCCCTGTCTCTGTGGTCACCACCCGCAGTGCCATCCCAAATGATAGCCAGCTTCAGTGCCCACAAGACAAAGCCAATACTCACTTCTAGCCCGAATGCATTATCAAAACCATATGCTTTACCTTCATCCAAAACATCATCAGCTGCCTGTGTTTCCTCTAAACCCTATGAACAAGCACAAGCATCAAAACTCCATTTTATCCTTGAGTCTCACAATAAAAAAAAAAATCTCTATGTTTGCCCTAAACAATCTTAGGACATGTGGATAGCATCTTTACTGTTGGGACTAAAATGTAGAGTCCCTCACTGATCTGTATCAGAAATTAATAACTAGTGTTCAGTCTCCTCCATCAAAATAGCCCATGGCTACTTTTGCATCAACATTGTCTAAGAAACAAAAAAACACCAAAGGCTGTAATGAAAACTCAATACATATCACAGTCTAATTAACTCATTTCTTCAAATAAAAAAGTGGGAAAAAAACCCAACATGATACATAAGCAAGTGTTCAAAGAACACATCTCCCCTGAAGAAGATACCAGTCACAACATATTCATCAGTCCAAAGGTGACGTGCCCTTTCTAAAGTAAAAGTAAAACTATCCCTGACTGATCTAAAACACCTGGTTGTCACAAAAGATACTGAAATTTCGACAAAAAATTACATTTAAGAACTGCCTAAAGATCAAACTTTGAAATCAATCCTCCCCAGACTCTACTTCCCTCTAAAGAGTAACACGTCAAATAGCATCAGAAATGGATAGACAAACAGTAGAGGATCAAAGCAGAGAATTAGTATGTGTGTGTTGGGCAACTACAGGATCACAGCAGGTCTGAGAGGAAGCCTACAAATGCATAAGTAAAATACAGAAATTCCAACATGGTGCGTCCCGAACCCAGCTGCTGTAGCTTCCTTAAGCAAAACTTCATTCACTTTCATTTATAATGCCTGTGCTGGAAGTGAAAATTACCTCAGCAATTTGTGAATAAACTGGTGCAAAGAAAGGCAAGCCTGTGCATTTCAGATCTTGCTGTAAAATGTCTAGCTTGGAAATCCAGCATAAAACTGTCTCTGATGCAACCAAAACATGTCAAACCTGATCTTGTCACATTGCCAACATGCACAAACCATATCTTGCTCAAGTTTACATGGCTAATTTTATTAATTCTTCTTGTAAGCAGCAAAAGAGTCTATGCCCGTACAGCATAAAAAACACAAGAATCACAACACAGGTTGTGTCATTGCTAAAACAAACCGAGCTGCAATGGTAAAGAAGGATAAAATACCAACTTATCTTTAACTGGCAACTTTATTAACTACATTGTTACTAAATAATAAATAATAGTGTGTTGGCATTACAAGAAATCAGCATAGTTAATGAGTGACATAGCACAGCTGATTGTCCCTTATGTACAACAGCTCAGTCATGCTAGATCATTTTTGATACAAAGAATTCAGTAAAAAATTATTTTCATTACAAGGTTTTCATTTATTAGAAAGTTTTCTTTTATCCAAAGGGTGACCTACTGTAAAGAGACTTTTGCTTCTTAGTGTTTTAGTTATGTTTTCACCAGATTTAGTTATGTGACGTCAAGTAGCTCACTCAGGTGTTTTAAAAGACTACAGGAAAGAACTGCTAAAGAAAAGTGCAGAAAACAATATAGTTTATTTCTGGAAGTCATTGAATGTGAAGGATGTCATTTATGAATATCAGACAGCATCAAATAATACCCAAGAGACAATACTGCAATATAAATGACAAACAAGTTCATGATAAATTCAAGCTAGATATTGACCATACAATTCTTCTTTGGCTATATAGATAAGACTGCAAGTAACATAATATTAGATATTAGAATGCTTTTGTGTCACTGGTTGTGGTGACATAAAAGAGGAAAACAGCTAAGAATGAGTGCAGTGTGGCATCTTACAACTGAGTCATCAATTTCAAAGCTACTCAAATTATCACTGCACTAAAAGAAAGGACAAAGCTAAGATATTACAAAATTTTTAGGAAAGGTTTATACAGAGCACAACAGTTAATGACATATGGCACTTCCAGCATGCAGGTGAGGTCTTTAACAGCATTTGCTGATATTTGCAAGTTTGTATGGTACGTAATAAGATCTGGTGTTAAATTTGCCCAAAATGCCACTGGAAAAACAGAAATAATTTTTCTTAGGATAACATCTTCAGAGGTGTACTGTCCAAAAGAGCATTGTTATTCATCAGTTACAATGAAAGACTATCGGATGATGTATATTCCAGCAGATTTGCATTACAGAGACCATATAGTTCAGTTCAAATGCATACTCTTTCATGACACTTGAAGTTATCTATTTATTTGCAATTACTGTGCAGACACATAAAATCAGGAATAACCTTCCTGTAATTCATGTGAATTGAAAAATATCACAAGTATTAGCAACTTAATACTGTCAAGGAAAAAGAAGATACTTCTTGAGCTCTTGTTTTGCCCCTAAGATGCAACTTTTTCATAAAGTTAATCTTTGATTGTTTCATACAGTTAATACAAATCACAGAATACAGATTGTTATTATTACAGTATACTGTTGGATGAAAATGCATATTCAAAGTTCAGTTATAATTGTGAGACATCCTCATCCTAGATGTAAACACCTGAATCCCTTTCACCATTTCTAGAAACAACAATTCTTGGGAAAAAACCCTCAACCCTTCAACAGTGTGATGTAATATATAGTAAGAGGACTCTCTTTTTTATTGAGATGTTGATTATCAGAAGGTTGTGTGGATTTTTCATACACATTTTATCAGAATAACATAGTTATTGAGGTCAAAATCATCAATAGATTGTGGTGTGACCTATACAAAATGGGCATTAGAGGCCACCTTACACATGCAATTTTCCCAGAAGCTGTAGCCTAGAAAGCCTGTAAATCCTTATTCAAAGCCAGAATACATAGTTTACAACATACAATCAGATCAATATGCCTACAACAGTCTTGCCTTAAAGTTATTCCCAGATGGCTCAAGATTCCTTGGGTAGTTTCAAGTTAAAAGTAGGATGCAAGTGAAAAGAACTATCATCAGTTTAAGGAAAATCCAATTGCTGACACAACTTAAATAACCATTCTTATCCTGGGCTACATATAAATATGTGAACTGAAAGAAATTTGCATCGAATTGCAGCATTTCATTGAAACTTTTATCATCTGGAATCCATTTGGGTCACAATGTCTTAATAAACAATAACACATTCTGTTTTCGTTTACTGAAAATTAACAGGGCATTTGGGAAAATATTATTATTGTAAAAGCCTGTTTTGCATTTGTTTGGCAATACTAGAGCTATCTAAGTGGAAAACAAGAGAACCTCTTTCTTTTTTTCCCTCTGTTATTGATATTAGGAGAAAACAATGCAGCTGGTAACATTAATGATACCCTATATCCTCAACAAAGATGAAAGAGGTCAAACCAAGTTGTAATGGGCTTAAGCACATGAAACAGCCATACTGGATTGATTAGCTTTGTATCCAGACACGGCAAACCCATCTTTTTAAACAATATTCCATGCTATAGTCCAATAGGTCTGCAAAGTCTCAAGGCTTTGCATAAGGCAGTTTCCTTAATATAGTCAGCCCTAAAGCAGAATGCAATGAAGGGCTGTTTCTGTTTCTGGCCTGCCAAACTTGCAGGGAAACAGGGAGAGGGAAAAGCAGACTGGATCACACAGCATCTATCACAGCATCACACTGGCTACTCTGTTGTGAGCATACTGGCAGCAGCCCTATTATATAGCCCTGTTTTCAGAGATATACAATTAAAACTCCATTATAATAATGTCTTCTTGGCAAAAATGTAGCAAACAAGTCCTTTCCAAAAGGGATTTATACTTTAATTAGAGAAAAATCAGTTCAGCTGTCTGACTCTCAGCGAGTCAGAGGGGCTGGCTAAGGAAGAGAAACAAAAGCAGATTTTTGGTGGTTTCTGTAGTTCTTTTGTTCTTCTTGAGGAATCAGTACCATGTCAATGTAATAACCATCATGTAATAAGATCCATACCAAGAAGTGAGGACTTCATTTGACAACTGATCAACGCTGTTTTTAAACATATTTAACATTATTCCACTGTAACTCTATAATCCAGATCCCTGTCTTTCATCTCTTACATTTAATATAAATAACCAAAAATAAAAGGTCTATATTCCTAGAACCTAGACTTTTAGTTTTCTTTGCCCTTTTAGGATGTTCATACCTTTACTGTTCTCACTAGTGCTCTGGTCATCAGAGCATTGCAGATGCTAAAAGGCGTGAAATCTCAGTAATCTTTTCCTTTAAAATCACACAATTCCTTAGCACTGCACCATCACAGTACAGCTTGTCACACAACTGACCAATTAATCTGAGGATAACTCAAAAAAAAAGTGATACATAACATGTAGTGGTCCAGAAGGACAATGCCAGAATTTTTCTTACATTGTACAGTACTGAAAATAACTCAGCTCAGCTCTGTTCTTGAGACACTTCCCCTTATCCTGCAAGAGGAATTCATGGCTAGTTGGAGTTAAGAGCTTCAGATAAATACTACCTTGTACTCAGGACAAAAATAGGACAAGAAAAATACAGGGAATGCAGTGTTCATTTTGATGTCATTTTACCACACCTTATCCCTTATACCTTATTCTATGTCTAGAATACAATCTGTGCAGTATATTCACCTACACATCCATCTGTTTAGAGACCTTCTTTAGGACTATTAAGAACATCATGAAAGCACCTGAGAAACACACTGGCATTCAACTGTCCAATTTGCAGCTTGCAAACAGGCTCCTCTTCCAATGGCCAAATGGTCAGAAAAGCCCATTAATCATCAACATGGTAACCCCAAGAAAATGAAAGGTTTTCAATAGAAACTTTTCAACAGCTATGAATTTTCACCACTCTTTTTTAAAATACTTCTTTAATGTCCTCCTGTAAAACAGCAATTTAGCAAAGAATTAACTCCTCTTTCAGAGAAGGCAATGTGCATAGAAACAAAAGCACTGAGAGTGACAAGAAAGGAAATTTTCCTCCAAAAGGATCAATTTTAATTGATAAATAGAGGAAAACCCACTACTGACATTTTAAAAAATAACATAGTGCAGCTTCTCAGAAGTCCAATCACCATAACCTGGTTCCCTGTTCACTGCTAAGAATTTGAAAAAAAGGTGGGAAGGAAGGTGATATGCCTTTTAATCCTCTATAGTAACATAGAGCTAAGAGAAAAACAAGACAATAAAAACCCTTGTAGCCCAGTACGAAGGAAAAGATCCACCCTACTTTATTTACAAAATAGCTAAATATATTCATAGCAAAAGCTGACAAATTACAAGTAAAACTTGCAAAAATAACTGTTCATTAAAAAGTTTTAAGCTGGAGGGGTTTCTTTAATCCTTTTGTCATTTGAGCAATATGTGATCAAAGGCATTTCATTTTGCCATTCCTCAAACGTTAAGTAAATATGTGGGCTTAGAAAAGAAATTCATGTAATTCATAGCAGGACAGAAAGTAGTACTTGTTACAGCAAATAATTAAGGCTAAAGTATTAGAGGTGGGAATGAGGGGCACAGAGCCTGATTTTCTAAACAAAGACATGATTAATTTTTTTCGAAGACTGGAAAAAAATTCCCCAAACCATTCTTCTCTATGCATCCATATGTGCCAACTTTTCATCACATTCCTTATTTTTATTGGCCAGCATGTTTCCCATCTACTTAAGAATAAGTAGAGGGGGAATAATTAATCTGTTTGCTCCACTTTGGTGCTGTCCTTTCTCCACCCCACCAGAACATTGCCACCAAAACTGTCCTGCTTCCCACATGGGCTGAGGAGAGCCCCTCTTCCTGCACCAGTGGCCACTGGGCTTCTGTCCAGCTGCCCCTGGCATCCAGGGCCCTTAATGGCCCTGACCAGCTGCCCTGGACCTCCCCCGTCACTGCTGCCCATGGACCTGGGCCCCATTTTGACTCAGCCTGGGCTCTTCAGCTGCAGAGCTGCCCCTGCCTGCCCAGAGAGCCTGTGGATCCTCACCTATGGACTGGCATCCCACCATGACCTCAGACCTGTCCCATCTCCGTGGACGTGCCTCACAATCGTGGGGCTGTGCCCAACCCTGGCTGCCCAGCTGAGACTCATGGCTGACCCTGGCCTGCAGAATGGCTTCCCACCTTGCCTCCAGACCTGCCACATCACTTGCTGGTGGGCTTTGGGCTCTCCCCAGCCTGCCCAGCTCCCTGGCTGGGGTGGTGGGACTGACCCCAGCTGCCAGGCCCAGGAGAGCCCCCTCCGCTCCTGGCACAGGTCCCTCAGGCAGCTCAGGAACAGCCAGGGCTGGGCTCCAGCAGGAGCAGCGTGGCCTCTGCCCACAGCCCAGCGCCAGCAACGCCCGGCACAGGCAGGACTCAGAGTCCACTAGGACGGTTATCAGTCCTTCTCTCCACGCAAACAGGAGAGGAAGAGTGGCTTTTACTGGGGGTTTGAGATTCCCTGACCAGAAAAGAAAATATTAGGACAGCTGAGCTGTCCTTGGAGAAGCACCAGCAGCCCCACACAGCTGTGCCTAGCTGTGGACCTACTAAAGAAAGCTCCTCTGTGGGAAGATGAATGGGATTTACCTCAGCTGCCAACGGTGCAGGATCCTCCCTCTGAACAGCAGAGCAGAGGCGAGACAATGCTTGAAGTACTGAGGCACCAGAGCTAGTCATGAGTCAGCCACATCTGTGTATACTCGGCTCCTTTTGTTCTGGTAATTATTTCACTTTTGCATTGCAGGAGTCCTCATGTGCTCTTAACTAGACTCCAATTCTACTTCTCCCACACTAACAATGTACATCCTATTTTGACTATTGCACATGATGTTTCAGAAAACCAGCCCTACATAAGAGACTATAGGAGTGTCAGTGGAACAAGATAAAAATGCCAGGCTGGCAGGGCACAGCAGAGCATGCACCACCAACAGGTATTAAACCTATATGTCCACTGATGTCCAAATGACGAATCAGATCCATAAGACCTGGAAGAAAAGGGAAGAGAGGTGTATTAGGACACTATTTAGCAAGTAACCCCATACTGCACATCTCAGCAGATCTTGAGACTGTTCCCATTCCACATGCAGTGCAACACTTCAATTATCAAAAACTTTCAACTGATGAAAATCCTGCGGATTTGGGGAAAAGAGACCATCCACTTATAGTTACACTGAAGAACTAGCCAGGGAGAAGAGAGTCTAAAAGCAAGCCCAAAACAAGATTTTAAGAATTACTCTAAATATCACAAGCAGCTGTTGGACCAAAGTGAGAGCAAAAACCCCAAGACACCACTAGGGAAACTCATCTGGAACTTTAGCAGAAGCAATTTCAGGAAAAAAAAAAAAAGAAAGCGATGGAGGAGACCCAAAATGGAACAAGTTTAGATTACCAGAGAGGAGCTCATGGCAAGAGCTGTGAACATCATGTTCAGTGACTTTGGATACATAAGCTAGGAGAGAAACAGCAGGATAATTGGGAATGTAGAAGGGGCTTCACCTATTCAGTACAAGAAAGCAGGCTGTGCCTACTTTATGACAGGGAATAACCCAAAATAATGCAAGAAGATTGAGCGAGACTGAGGCAAGAAAGGACAGATGGTAAGCCTGAAAGCAATCTATGGCTGGAATAAGATCTACAAATTAATGAATAAATTAAAAACAGAGAAATCTCGAAATCAGCAGCAAGGTGGAAAAAAAATGCTGCAGAAATATTTCACATCTGCCATCAACATAAAATATACAGACTTGTTACAGCCAGAATATTAAAAAAAAATATGCATCATGTCAACTATAATTAAATGGCAATAAAGGTAACAATAGGCAAAGGGATAGTAAATCTGAAAAACAGCAAAAAGAGGAAGATAAAATTTCTTTTTAATTAAAATGGATTCATAGTGTCACCAAGTAACTTGTTCTTTAAACTTTACCAGCCGTGCAATAATAAACTGCAAGAATACAAATAGATCTCTACTGTGCTTCAAGCCTTACCCTTCCTGTTCATCATTACAACCTGGGAGAGATCTTGAAACAGACCATTACAGCTGAAGAATTTATCCACGTTTTCCTTTAATCCTCCTTTTTCACTTAAAAAACCCTCCTTCCCCTAAATTCTAATATAGTCAGAATGCCTATTATAGGCACGTATTCTCCTTTGCTGCTGAACGGACCTGAATGTTTTCTCGCTTTCAGCTTTTACAGATTTGTTCTTCATTCTTATTTTCTCCCTGAAGCAACATTAGCATTGTTTCCATTTCCTAGCCAGCCTACTCTTGAATTCTCAACACCTCCTTCTCTGGCAACATCTCATACTGTTGCCTTCTGTAACACTGTGGCATTAACCTATTTTTCCTCCTTGGCAAAAGAAACACTGGAGTTCCCCGGAGTACACTGATTCAGAAATCTTCCCTGTGAATGACTTCCTGAGGTTCCTAATTAGGTATGTTGACGAAGTCACTGAAATCATGGACCTGCAAGTCCCAGAGAAAACTAGACTACTTACTTTTCAGCCCACAGGAAAATCCCCATGAAATCCCAAAATAAGCGGCTCAGAGGAAAAGGCATTCTTTTCTTTGTAGCTTTTTTTTTTTTT